>JAADXL010000630.1:0-20498 GCA_023337755.1 Pythium aristosporum | reverse complement strand
TGGTGTTTCACAAAGTATGGCTGGTCAATTGACCACTGTTTATGCGATTGGTTCGGTCGTTGGAGCTGTCCCCATCATCACGGCAACTCGAAATTGGGGACGGCGGTCGCTTCTATTACTGACCGTTTGCACGTTCTTGGTTTTTAACACGATCACGGCCATATCGTCTGTCTTTATATTAACTCTGGTTGCTCGCTTATTTGCAGGTGTAGCTGCAGGCGTTGTATGGGGAATGCTTACAGGCTATGCCAGACGTATGGTACCAGAGAAATTAAAAGGCCGTGCCGTGTCTATCGCTATGATGGGTATCCCCATTGCATTGACCTTTGGTTTGCCTCTCGGAACATTTCTTAGTTCTTTTATTGGTTGGCGCAGTTTATTTGGAGTTGTGTCCTTGGTCGCCGCTGTTCTAATAGGATGGATTTTATGGAAATTGCCTGATTTTCCAGGGCAGTCTGATAAAAGTTCAGTTTCAGTTTGGAGTGTTTTCAGAACACCTGGAGTACGTTCCGTATTGTTTGTCGTTTTGGCTTGGATGACGGCTCACAATATACTCTATACTTATATTTCTCCATTGCTAGCTTCCGTTGGCTTCAATCAAATCGAATTCATATTGCTCATATATGGTATTGCTTCGATCGTGAGTACCTTTTTAATAGGTAGGTTAATCGATCGTTACTTACGTCCCTTAGTACTTGGGAGTTTAATAGCTTTTATTTTAGTTACCCTTTTATTTGGGTTCAGTAGCAACTTACCGGTTGGCATCTATGTTGCTATCATTCTGTGGGGATTTGTATTCGGTGGTGCCGCATCCCTGTTACAGACTGCAATTGCCGAAGCCGTGGATGAACAGGCTGTAGATATCGCATTGTCGTTAAGCTCAACGACATGGAATTTTGCTATTGCTTGCGGTGGTGCCGCAGGTGGAATATTACTGAACACGGCAGGGGTGTCTTCATTCCCGTGGGTAGGATTTGTTTTGTTAATTTTGGCTATGTTCGTCGCATGGAAAGCGAAAAAATACGGGTTTAAATCTAAACGATGAATAATGTCGACTCCGGATTGGTACGTTTCGCGTTCTCTTCGAGATCAGCCACAATGGAAAAGTGATTTACATACGAGCTATTGCCTTTTCCCATGAATTCGAAGGATTTAAGAGCTTGTTATGATCTGAAGAGGATTTGAGCTATCTAAACAGAATAATTCCCAAAATAACAAAGGCGGCTGTCCATAACGGAGAGCCGCCTTGCCTATGTTGGAGACTGTTTACGGCAACCAGAAGGGAGCTGCGGGTAGCGACAATGGAAAGAGTATGAAACCTAAGTACTGCCGCTGTTGTTTTTGTGCAAGAATTATTAATTCGCGCTGACCTGCTTGGATCTGAACAATGCTGTTTTCAGGAGGATCGTTACAAAGGACAACCCCATAAAGATGAGACCGCTCCAGACAACGCTTTGTGTTCCCATGCCTGAGATGAACTGTCCACCGACAGCTGTACCAATGGTGATGCCCAGATTGGAAAAAGAAACAAACAATCCATTGGCGAAATCAGGTGCTTCGGAGGCGGCAGAGCTAATCATGTATTGAGAGATATTAAGCCCTAGTGTAAAGAGAATGCCCCACACAAAAATAAGAATGGCCATCGGAATCGTAATACTTCCCATAAGATAAACGAGCACATAAACAGCACCTAATAAAAATGGATACATAAGAGCTGTTCTGTTCGAATGGTTAGTAAGCCATTTTCCAGCAAAGAGGTTGCCGACGATTCCGGCTGCACCGAATAATACCAGCATCAGGCTGATCAGTTCGCCGGACATGTGGCTTACTTTCTCCAAGTATTCAGCAAAGAAGCTGAATACGGCAAACATTTCAGATAATATAAGAGCCGCAGTTGCCATACTTAACCAAAGAACAGGTTTTTTTAAGACGCTTAGCTGTTTTCCATAGGAGAGCCTTTGCATTACCGGTATAGAAGGAATGAAAAGAAGGGTAGCAATGAATGTAATAGCATTAACTATGGCGAAATATGACATAGCCATATCTACCGATGAGACATCTGCAATGAACGATGTGATTGGTACACCAAGAATCATTCCTACGGAGATCCCCATAATTACTTTAGATGTTGCTTTAGGCGCTTGATCTTCGCTGACAAAACTTGCAGCGGACGAAAAGGCTACAGAGAAATATACAGGATGCAGAAAGGCAGGCACAATTCGAGCGAGAAGGGCAATGGTGAAGTTAGACGCAAAAATGGAAACTACATTGGCGACGAAGAACACTCCGATAACCAATAGCATGATCGTTTTGCGGTTTATTCCTGAGAACACCATTGGCAGGATTGGTCCGGCGACCGCAATAGCAAGTGCGAACAGACTAACCAGTAAGCCGGCCTGAGATACGGAAACTTCATACTTAGTAGCAATTTGTGGCAAAATTCCGATAATGCCCAATTCAGTATTGATGATGCCAAAAATTCCGAAAGTAAGAATAATGATGATAAATGGCTTTGGTCTAGTCATATAAATTCAACTCCAGTAAAGAGTTATTAGTGAGATGAATAGGTGTGTTAAACAATTCATGTGCTACTTACCGCCCGTGATTTTCAGTAAGCTATGGGTCGAAGCGATCATAAATCATTTAATGAGCTAACGTTGTGAAAACATCATAAACAAATTGAGACACCTCCACTTTTAACTATCAATTAGATACATGTAAAAGTATTACGTTAATAAAAGGGAGTCAAGTTTTAATTCATCAGTTTTCATGTCAAATAAAAAAGCCACTCTTTGCCTTTGGTCGCCAATTATTGGTAATGACGAATGGTTCAATACTTGTATTGAATTATTATCGGATCGCCCTGTCATATTCGTAGTAGTTAAATGTTCAAAGGAAGAACTTGCTAGAAGAGAATAACTTAGAGGAGATAGGAAGGTTGGTTTAGCAAGTTCACAATACGATAACGTGTATTGCTTTAATGAATATGACCTTGAATTCCCATTTCTCTAATCAGGCAAGGGGAGGAAAGCGAATGCGACCGAATATTGGTCTTGCGTCCGGTGCACGGTCGATCATATTGAGGAATTGTTGGATGAACCTCACTGTGATGTTAAATTTCAGAGCTTACTCTCTGGTTGTTACTGCTGTTCCGACATCATAAATCTCAACATAAACTTCATTGAGAACATCAATTCGTTTTAAAGCAAACTGGGCCGCTTGTACTCGGTCGCTAGTAGGCTTCCGGAAGGAAGAAACTTAATTGTTAATGAATCGTCGCCCCTAAATCTAATTTTTGAAAAACCATGAACATAAAGTCGCTGTTTTAATATCAGTTAAGTAAGCAGCAGTCGCAGCACTTATGAAAAAAAATGCAACAATCAGGGGGGCTATTTGATGCTCACAACTAAAGAAACATAATCAGTATAAAGAAAAAGGAACTGTAATCACAGTTCCTTAACATACTAAAGCTACATTTCATTTATATAAAAAATCTAATATATCCAGTGAAGGAATTCGCTAACAATTATTTGTTACAATATCTGACGACTATCTTTAAGAAGAACATCGTGTGCACTACCCTCAACAATACTTGTAGAAGAAACTAAGGTTATCTTAGCATTTTTTTGTAGTTCAGAAATTGTCAGGTAACCACAATTACACATTGTTGAACGTACTATGCTTAAAGAAAGTCCAACATTATCTTCTAAACTTCCTGCATAGGGTACAAACGAATCAACTCCTTCTTCAAAAGAAAGTTTTTCGTCACCGCCTAAGTCATATCTTTGCCAATTTTTTGCCCTTGTACTTCCCTCTCCCCAATACTCCTTCATATAATTACCGTTTATATTCACTTTTTTAGTGGGGCTTTCATCAAATCGGGCAAAATATCTGCCTAACATTAGAAAATCTGCTCCCATAGCTAGTGCCAATGTAATGTGATAATCGTGTACAGTACCTCCATCAGAACAAATTGGTACATAGATTCCTGTCTCATTAAAATATTCATCACGAGCCTTCGCTACCTCAATTAATGCGGTAGCTTGACCTCTCCCTATGCCTTTTTGTTCTCGTGTAATACAAATTGCACCGCCGCCAATTCCTACTTTTACAAAATCGGCACCAGCTTCGGCTAGGAAACGGAAACCTTCTTTATCAACTATATTTCCTGCCCCAATTTTTACGGTATCACCATAATTCTTCCGGACGTATTCAAGAACAATCTTTTGCCATTCTGTAAATCCTTCGGAACTGTCAATACAAAGAACATCTACTCCAGCTTGAAGTAATGCTGGAATTCGTTCAGCATAATCTCTAGTATTAATACCTGCGCCAACCATATATCTTTTTGATTCATCAATCAACTCATTCTCATTATTCTTATTAGTATTGTAATCTTTTCGAAATACCATAGAAATCAATCTTTGTTCATCATCAATGATTGGAAGACAATTTAATTTGTGTTCCCATATAATATTATTCGCTTCTTTTAATGTCGTATCTTTATTACCACAGATTAATTCTTCGAATGGTGTCATAAAATCTTTAACTTTAGTGTCTAAAGTCATCCGACTAACTCGATAATCTCTGCTAGTTACAATGCCTACTAATTTACCTCTAGAAGTTCCATCAATTGTTACTGCTACAGTCGAATGATGTGTCTTATTCTTTAACATTAACAGTTCCTCTAAAGTACCTTCAGGAGATATATTAGAATCACTAACAACAAATCCAGCTCTATAACTTTTAACACGAGCAACCATTTGTGCCTGACTTTCAATAGATTGTGATCCGTAAATAAAAGAAAGTCCACCTTCTTTTGCTAAAGATATTGCCATTGTATCATCAGAAACAGACTGCATAATTGCTGATGTCATAGGAATTTTCAAAGACATAGGGGGTGTATTTCCCTTTTTAAATTTCACTAAGGGTGTTTGTAAGCTAACATTTGCCGGTATACACTCTACAGATGAGTAACCTGGTATTAGTAAATACTCACCAAAGGTGCGCGATACTTCATTCAGATAAACTGCCATAATATTTTCCCCCTTGTTCTTGAGCTGTTTTTTCCATAAGTTTATATAGACCTTGATGCAATCCCATAAGCATCTCATCATCGAAGTCAGTAAATAACTCTTCCATATACTGTTCCTCCTCCTTACCTCTTTCCAAGTAATACTTTTTACCCTCAGATGTTAAGGCAACACGCAAACTCCTTCTGTCAGTTTCATCTTTTCCTACTTTTGCAAAACCTTTTTTCTCAAGAATATTTATGATTTTTTTCACATTCTGACTCGAAGTACCGACAATTTGAGCAATATCTTTTAGGTTAAGAAAGTAATCATCATAAAGAGAAATATTCCACATCACAAAAGCTTGTTTTAATGAAAGATCCTTATATCTTCTATCGCCTAAAAGTTGCAAACGGTTAGACAATGTGAAAATTGATCCATAAACATAGGCTTTAGGTGTGATTATATTTTCAATTGGAAATTTCAATATTCTCACCTCCACAATAGATAACTGGTTATGTATTAAAATATCTAACCAGTTACCTTTTGTCAAGTAACTAAGAGGATACAAACGGATGTACTACGAACTCATGAATCTTAAACAAATGATAAGTAGGATAGGCATTAAACACTAAACCGATCCCAAAGGATGGGGAATTATTAATCAAAGTAAAAGCAGCAGCCGTTAACCGGACAGATATCGTTCATCGAGAGAAAAATTTAGGATATTTGGACAATCCAATCTTAGGCGTAGTAGTTGCTGGCACTGATGAAGAAGTAGGCACAGGTGCAGGCTTCAAAGTTGGCACGCGAGTTATGGGGCTTGTGAACGGCGGCGGCTATGCCGAATACGTCGTAATGCCGGCTGACAGAGCGATGGTGATTCCGGAACATCTTTCATTTGAAGAAGCCGCAGCTATTCCTGAAGTGTTTTTAACCGCCTATCAAACATTGTTTTAAATAGGGAAATTACGTGCAGACGAAAAAGTCCTGATTCATGCTGGTGGAAGTGGGGTCGGAACTGCGGCGATTCAACTGGCGAAACAAATTGGTTAGGCGAATGTCGTAACGACAGCCAGTTCGCAAGAGAAGCTTGATTTTTGCCGATCATTAGGGGCGGATGTTTGTATAAATTATAAAGAACAGAACTTTGATAAAGAAGTGTTGAATGCCACCAAAAATCAAGGGGGTGATTTGATTCTTGATTTCATTGGTGCATCCTATTGGAGTAAAAATCTTGCGAGCATCAAAGTAGATGGGCGTGTACCGGAACATTGCTCACACCAAGAAACGATGAATACAAGGCAGTACTCACAACTGAATTTTGCGCCAAGGCACTAGAGCTTTTTAACAACAACAAGATTCGTCCAGTTGTTGATCAAGTTTTTCCTTTATTCGGATTGATGGCAGCGATCTTCTATTCCTTAACAGCCTGGCTTGCTCCTGCGATCCAGAGCCAGGGATACACGAAAGAGACTGCGGGCAGCATCCAAACGTTATTTACGTTGATTTCATTGCCGTCTACGTTATTCATTCCAACCACCGTTACCAAAGACGCATATTCTGGCTTGTTGGATGTGCGTTCATGGAGTTGATAGGTGTTTTAATGTTGAACCTGTCCGTCAGTCCTTGGCTGGCCGCGATCCCACTCGGCATTGGCGCCGGGGGACTGTTCCCGATCGCATTGATGCTGCCCATTGATGAGACAAATAACGCCCAGGAAGCCAGCGCATGGTCAGCGATGACTCAATCCGGCGGCTATATTCTGGGAGCCCTTGGCCCGCTGACGATCGGTTGGCTACATGATGCCACGGGCAGCTTCAATCAAGCGTTCTATGGTCTGACTATAATCATAGTGCTGCAAATATTGGTTCAGTTAGCGATTGGCAATAAAAAAAGCTCTCCAGCGGTTCATGATAAACCAGAACCTAGTTTATAAAAAAATTGATATGAGTTGAGATAACAAACACCAGCGGGACTATATCAAGTGAACAAAGTATATGCATGATAACAGTGATCGGAAGTTCCGACCGCGCAGTGGTCCAGTGCAAAAATCATTAGTTGAACTTATATAATTTGTAGCGATAGTTAAACATGGTTGAGCAAATCCAGATAGTGCTGTCTTAAGGATTCCTTTAAGGTATCGGGCTCGATGATCTTGATGGACTTGCCGAAGCTTGCGAGATAGCGAATGATGAACTCAAGCTCATGGGCTTCATACGACCCGACAAGAGTCATCTCTCCAGATTCGTTGATGAGCTGCATGGATGGAAACTGTTCTTGCTGGAACAGCTCAACCCCGGCTTCATTGATCAGACATCTGAATGGGATGGCGTCTTCTGATGGTTTCCATAACGAATGTGCATCCTGTAGATTGAGTTCATTGATATACTTTATAGGTTCGATGTCTGTCGTCTCGGGTGAAGTGATTCGGTCACATCGGAACACACGGTACGCCTGTTTATGCAAATCATAGGCCTGGCAATACCAGTAGCCTTTCATGGCATAGAGGGCGATTGGCTGAACGGTACGGATGTTCGACTTGGATCTGTTTGGGTTTGAGCTGTTATGTGGGCTACTGCTACTTTTGCGAATATGTTGATACGTAATCTGTATCACTACATTCTGAACAGCGGCCATCAATAGAAACTCCAGATGCTCACTATCCCGGATTTGCTCGGTGTGTCGGAAGGAGACCCGATGTTGGATTCGCTCGATATCCTGTCTTTGACTTTCAGATAGTGCGCTTAGAAATTTCTCGTGAATGGAACGAAAAGAGACCTGAAAGGGCAGATTGGTAAAACTTCGCAAAGCCTGCATGGCAAAGTAGAGGGCATGAAGCTCACTCGTATTAAACGAAATGGGCGGCAGCTGCATTTGCTGAAGCAAACGATATCCCCCATAACGTCCATACTCCACATAAATGGGTGCACCGATTTCCTCCAATGACGCGATGTCTCTTAACGCGGTTCTCTTGGATATCTGAAACTCCTGCATGAGATCTTGCAGGGTGAAGTGCTGTCTTTGATTGATAAAGCGTAGCATTTGGTTTATACGTTCTGATTTTTTCATAAATGAACCTCTCAATGGTGCCATGAATTGGCACCTTTTGTTGTTATATTAAACAGTGTAATCCAATAGAACGAAGGAGGCAATACAGATGAATTTTGAAGTGATCCCGTTTCTGTCGATGAATGGACACGCTGCGGCAGCAATTGCTTTTTATGAGAAGTACCTGGGTGCTAACGTGTTGTTCAAGAAAAGTTATAAAGAGATGAAGGAAATGAGCCCGGGCTTCAAATACCCGGCAGGTCAAGATGAATATATTACGCATTCGGTGCTGGAGATCGGGATGAACAAGGTTATGATCGCCGAGGAAGCGGTGGATACAGAGAGACCGTGGCAGCTGGGAAATAGCACGTCACTATGTATTCAATCCAAGGATAAAAGTACGATTGATCAACTGTATACTTCTCTTGTGCAGCATGAGGGTGTGAAGGTGCTGGTACCTTACGAACAAAATGAATTCAGCCCAGGTTACGGCATTGTGCGGGACCCGTTCGGGATTGTGATTCAGCTCTGTGTGACAGTGCATGATTTTTAAATGAATTGATGACAAAATGAGCCTGAAGGATGTATATCCTTTGGGCTCATTTTGAATTCTGTAGAAGTTGTAGTTTTCTCTAAACTTTCTGCAGACGGGCGGCGTCCAGCTTGGCAAGACGTTTCATCACTTTCTTAAGCATGACGGAGGCTTTGACGCGGAGAGGAAGATCGTAGGAGATTTCGATGGTGTATGAACCGGCGAGAATCTGCTCTTTGAGCTCGGCAACTGATGCGCATGAACGATCCAGCACATTGAAGACACTGCCATATTGCAGGCACTGGTGGGTATCACTTCCGGCAGTGACCGGTTTGCCGAGGGACTGGGCGAATGCTTCAACCTGACTGCGGCACGTCTCGATGCCGTATTGGTACATATCCTTGGCGTTCAGATCAAAGGCGTCCAGACGTCCCAACAAATCACGGTCCAGCTGATACAGCGGGGTGGACTCGCGGAAAGGGTGTGCGCCAATTTTGAGCAAAGGCCAGGCTTCGGCCAAATCCAGCAGCTCAGCAAAAGGAATGAATGAACCTTTGGCTGTATATTGTTCCAGGCCGCTGCGGACGGCAAGGATATGTTCTTTTTGACCCATCAGCAAAATATGTCCTGTCTCCTGAATGTCTACTTCCATCCCGGGAAAGATGCGCAGCCCATCTGCATCGTAGTATTCTCCGTTGTATGGATAGAGACGATCCAGCGTCTCATAGACCTCGTAGAAGTTGCGGGTGTTAAAATGTTCGGTAAGCGCGAGGGCTTCGAGCCCGCAGGCTTTGGCTTCGCTGACCATTTCGGTGAAGTAATCGACTGAGAAATCAGAGTTTTTGGATAATTTGCCGTGTGTATGAAGATCAATGCGCATAGAAGACACTCCTTTTATTCCATGAATGGTTAATGGTATGAATAATTACAGCAATTTATTTTGAACTACAAAATCTCGTAATGCCCACCGAGCCAAAACAGCAGTGCAACATAGATTGCCGATCCAGCGAGAAATCCGAGGTCACGTGAGGTGATTTTCAGATGAGCGAGCTTTAGGCGTTTGGATTCGGAATGTTTCATGCCGTACGAGAAACCGCGTGTCTCCAGTGCTTCCACGGTTGTGCGGGAACGTTTGGCGGTAGCCAGCATGAGCGGGAAGAAAGACACAACGAACAGCTTCATATAATAGACAACGAGTCGCCAGTAGAGCCATCCGTGCCGGGAGGGAACCTGACCTCGCAGTCTGTAGGACAGCATGATGTTGCGGAATTCACCGAACAGCACCGGCAATATGCGATAAGCATAAGAGAGGCTGAAAGAGAACGTAGCAGGCATGCCTAGCGCAAGTAACCCATCGCCAATCCGTTCTGGATCCATACCTGAAAAGACGGTGATACTCGCCAGCGAGACGATGGACAGCTTCAAGGTGAGCAGCAGCAGGGGGAATGCAGATTCCAGATTGCCCCCGAAGAACAGCGAGATGATAAACATCCACCCGACCTGACCGATCAATCCTAGGCAAAGAATGATAATAATAAAAGGAGCGGCTCTGGATAGGATGGTGGTAGTCACCATCAACAGAAACATGCCGAGCAGAACAGTCCCGTTATGAACAAACCAGGGAACGATGGCAAAAAAGAGATACCAGATCAGCATGGCACGGGGATCAATCCGCGACAGGCTGGCATGCCCGCTGCCATATACAGTATTCATCAGTTCAAGCTGAATGCGTTCAATGGATATTTTGTCAAACCAGTTGCGGACAAGCTGCATGATGCATATCCTCCTTGGTGAGTGATTGATTCAACAGGCTATCAACAAAGGCATCAGTTGTCGGTGAAAGTGTCGGTAGACCCATTCGGTGCGAGAGCTCCATGATCTGTGTAAGCGCAAGTCCGGAGCGGCGCAGAAGGGAGGCGTCTGCAAAGACGTCGGCAGGTGTACCGTCTGCTTCCACCTGGCCGTTGTGAAGGACGATAACGCGACTGGCCCACTGGGTGACCAGCTGCATGTCATGCGTGGCAATGACGGTTGTTCGCACATGCTGATCCAGCTCATCCAGTACACCAATCAATTCTTCACGGGTAGCGAGGTCCAGATTAGCTGTAGGTTCATCCAGCAGCATGAGTGAAGGTCTCATAGCTGCACCGATGGCAAGTGTGACACGCCGCTGTTGTCCGCCACTGAGAAGTCGGGCATCCCGCTCTTGCAGTGGAGTAAGCCGGAAACGCTCAAGTACATGTGCAATTTGCTGGTCAGCATCCGGGATGCGACGGTTTTTCAGGAAATAGGCGACTTCTTTGCGGACACTGTCTTCGATAAACATTTCGGAAGAGTTCTGAAAAATATAGGCAACCTTACCCGCCAGCTGCTCCAAAGAGGAACGGTGGGTAACTTCACCCAGAACGCTGACGCTGCCTTCCTGAGGCAGGCTAATTCCAGCCATCAGCTTCAGCAATGAGGATTTGCCGGCACCATTATTGCCAATCAAGGCAATCCGTTCTCCTTCATGGAGTGAAATATTAACACCGCGAATAACTTCATGTTCTTTTTTGCCCAGTCCTCTATAACGCAGTCGGGTTTGTTGAAACTGTACAATAGGAATCAATGGTTCAGCAGCCGAGGCAGTCGTTGGGCGCGCGGTATTCACAATCGGATTGGAAACATCGCGTGCCAAGGTCGAATAGGATGAATGTTCATTTTGCAAAGAACCGGATGGAATGAGTGAGTAATGCTCGGCAAAATAAACCTTTGCTTCTTCCACAGTGATGGGGAATCGGTACTCTTTTTCCGAGTAGTTGGCGTGAAAGGTTTCTTCCCACTTCATTAACTCAGCAGCCTGAATAGCTGCACGTGTCACTTCGGGAGGTTGAATGCCGAGTCGTTCCAGATCGGCAATACGATTCAACCCTTCCCTGACGGGAAGATTCCACAAGACCCGGCCTTTGTCCATCAGTACCACATCCGCGCAGAAGTCGGCGATAAATTCAGTATGGTGTTCGATGACGATAATCGTCTTGCCATATTCCGTATTCAATCTGGAAAGGCACTCATAGATGAGTCTTGCATGCTGCGGGTCAAGCTGTGAGACAGGTTCATCCACGATCAGGATATCCGGGTCGAGCGACAGAGCTCCGGCCAGAGCGAGCAGATGTTTCTGCCCACCACTCAATTCCCAGATGTATCGGTTATGAATGGTATCCAGACCACACATGGCAAGTGCACGTTCACCCAGTTCCCGGTAGTTGGGCAATCCGTAATTGAGTGGTGCAAAGCAGGCCTCGTCCAAGACAGTGGGCCGCACGAGCTGGTTGTCGAAATCCTGATAGACGTAACCGATCTTTCTGGACAGGTCTGCAACACTTCGGCCTTCGGCAGGCATGCCAAGTACATGGACTTCACCGGAGAAGTCTCCTGTGTAGAATTGAGGGATGAGGCCATTGAACAACTTGCACAGCGTTGATTTACCGCACCCGTTGCCCCCGATAATGGCTGTAAAACTGCCTCGGGGGAGTTCAAGCGAAGCTTCGTTCAGGACAGGCTCTTCCGAGCCAGGATACGTAAAGATGACATTTTGAATGGAAATGGCGGCATTCGATGCAGAAACAGAAGCAGATGAAGACATTTCATTATGCATAAGGGCGGTTCTCCGTACCTGGTACCGTTTTGTTTTTGCTCCGTTTAGCGCGCATGATCAGTAATGTCACCACGGCAACCAATGCAGCAGCTCCGATACTAATCCATATTGAAGCCGAACCATATTGATCTGCATAATCTGTCTCCCAAACAGCGAAGTTGATGTCCATCTCGGACAGGGTTTCCGCACCAAAGGCCAGCGCAAGCAACAGCACACCGATCAGGATCAGTTTCGGACGGAAGAAACCAACGCCTTCATATTTCATACCTGGATTACGAGGCTTGATGCCGAGCAGCGGTTCAATTTTGCCATAGAGCAGAGGAACCAGGTACAGCGTAGGCAGCAGAGCGAACAGGATGCCTGAGAACAGTACGTCATTCAGGAAACCAACCCCTTCGATCAGTACAATACTTTCCGCAAGTCCAGGGACGGCTTCCAGCTGCTCCACACCAATCCACACTTTACCAATATCCTCCAGTGAACTTAGGAACTGATGAATGATGACTCCCGTCATGGCTGCGATTCCGACCTGTCTGCGATTGCGTGGATCACTGACCATACGTCCTGCGACATACATGGCAAAGGAAAAGGTAATGAATTTCTCCAGCTCGCCAAGCCCGCCGAATTGCCCCAGCATCAGCTCACCGAAGATCACTTCGCCAAGAGCTGCACCAAGGGCAGCAATCATGGGGTGAAACAAAATGCAAAGTGTCAGCGGAATGAAGGCAAAGTATTCAACAGACAATTCAATCGGTCCAAGCTGGAGCTTGGGAATGAGCTCTGTGAACATGTTGGACAAGCCGTACAGTGACATGGAAAGCACAAACACCATCATTTTCTGTGAAGACGTCAGCGTGTAACGCTCAGTCATCTTCTTCATCGATACATACCTCCCTGAAAGTTGGTGATCATCATAGCCACAGTCTAGGGGCAGAGTATTAACGGGAAAGAAGACATTTGTAAATCGGATGTAATTTTTATTACACATTATAAATATGGTGAAAAAAATATTACATAAATAACCCACTTCTTATTCACTCAACTGATATACTGAGTGCAGAGCTATATAAATTGAACTAAACGTTTACACGAGAACGTAGAGGACAGAAATAACCTGAAGAAGCGGAGCGTTCGCCTTTATCCCCGGATTTTCCCCTTTGAAAAAGGGAATCCAAAAAAATCTGGGGATAACAGCGATCGGAAGGTTGTTCTGTCATCGAAGTGGCAAGTGTAAATATTCTTTAGTTCAATTATATAGAAAAGGAGTGTATACGGAATGAATTTGTTTACCCATAAAGAACAGCTATCACCAGGCCATCTGAAAATTGCCGATTTTGTTGAACGCAATCCGGAGGAGATCCTATTCATGACGGAACAGGAGATTGCCGACAGGCTGGGTGTCAGTATTGCAACGGTATCCCGTTTCTGGCGAGCAGTTGGATATGACAATGCCAAAGCATTCAAAATCCGGCTTCGTACATCCGAAGACACCACACCTGCCCTTAAATTAAATAAAACAATATCCCGCATGGATACAGAGAGCCTCCCCGTTCAGTTACTGGAAGCCTCCGTCAGCCATTTGCAGGAGACGTTGTCCCATATGAAGCAGGGAGATCTGGAACAGGCAGCCGCCATCCTTGCAGAAGCACGAAGAGTATATATCTATGCTCCAGGGCCATCTGCAGGTTTGGCGGAATTATTGTCCTTTCGGCTGTCCAGATTCGGATTGACGGTCATCCACCTCGCCGGTGGTGGTCATGAATTATTGGAATCGCTGATGCACATGCAGCAGGAGGATGTGGTGCTGATGATGTGTTTCACAAGGCTCTTGCCCGAAGCAGAGGTCATTCTGGATTATGCCAGAGATACAGGCAGCAAAGCCGTACTTGTGACTGATCGGGAAGACTTGTTATATGGATTGGCGACAGAGTTATCCTTTTACGTCAGCAGAGGAGAGCTTGGCGAATTTCATTCCATGGTTACACCGCTCTTGTTAATGGAGCAACTAGTGCTGGCAGTGGGGTTAATGCAGAAGGACCATGCGCTGTCCAAGCTGGAACGGCTGGCTGATCTGCGTTGTCGTTATGCCGATAAATTGCCGCGAGGTTGAGGAATGAGCAGGAAACAATGTTGGCAGAAGTGAAAGACCGTTACGGTGTAACGGTCTTTTCTTGCGTGTAATATAATGCTTTTTGGAGCAGCATATCTAAAATGGTACTAGCTTCCAGGACGAAATTGAACGCAAGGAAGCAAAGGGAAATTCCGACGATGTCTCATGACTTGAACGAACATGCCGATATCGGAGTTGAGCGAAGCCGTGAGCTGATGTCCAGTATACGTATATATCTTCGATCAATGAGGTTCGGGACAGTGTGAAGGTGAAACTCCATAAACCTATAGGGAAGCTGGTGCTGAGAGAGGCATCTGCTTTTTTGTTGTTCCAAAAAATCGGGAATTATTGTGAACAATCAGGGAAACAATACTCAATGATACCAAGAAAGTCTAGATAATGGGGTGAGCCGGATGTGGTCGAAAATTCTTTCTTATGTGCCGGAGTGGCCTGTTTGGGGACAGGCTTTTCTATTAGTTTTGATGCCGATATTGTTCTTAAAAGGGTACCAGTGGCTGCGATCATCCTTAAGGAAAGGGACCTTTTCCAGTAAAGATCAACAATATCAGGATGCTGCGTCCAATTCTTCTTCGGACGAAGAAACAGGAAGTTACGCAAATATAAGGCTTACCGGGAATTATGCTACGGATCTGATTAGTGTAAAAGAAACGTTTGGTCAAAATGCAGACGTACATATACGGGAGTTTACGATAAGAGGAACTAATACGCCTGCGGCTGTCATATACGTTGATGGGCTAGTAGATCATGATCTGATCGATACGCACATGTTCACGCCCCTTATGATTGAGGGGGTTCCCGAAACAGAGCGGAAGATGTTTGAACAACCGAGAGATGCAAATGAACTCAAAGCTTACGTAAGCACTCAGCTGCTGCCTGTTAGTGAAGTTCAGGAAGCGGAGACGTTGCAACAAGCGGCGCAGGCGGTTCTTACCGGCAAAAACGCTCTATTTATTGAAGGAATGCCAGGAGCTCTCCTTGTTGGCTCAGCCAAGGGGAAAACCCGCAGCCTGGAAGAGCCGCTATCTGAAGCCCTGCTTCGCGGGCCAAGAATCGGCTTCACCGAACGGTTAATCGATAATACCGGAATACTGCGACAATTCGGAGGCAACAATGCCTTGTTTATGACCAAGCATCAGGTTGGTAGCCGGATCAAAAAGGATCTGGTCATTGCGTATATCAAAGATGTTGCCAATACCGATCTTGTCACCGAGGTGGAGAGACGAATCCAGAACCTGGACATGGATATGATGCTGGAATCCGGTTATGTGGAACAGCTTATTGAAGATGATGAGCTGAGCCCCTTCCAACAGGTACAGAACACAGAGAGGCCCGACCGTGTAATCAGCGGATTGTTGGAAGGACGCGTAGCCATTTTACTGGATGGAACACCCTTTGCATTAATTGTGCCGTCCACCTTCAGCATGCTGCTTCAATCTCCCGAAGACTATTACGAGCGATGGATTCCAGGAACGTTTCTGCGTATGCTTCGTTTCTTGGCGGCCACGCTTGCCCTGTTCGCACCAGCCTTGTATATCTCCTTTATCTCGTATCATCCGGGTCTTATTCCGACGAAGCTGGCCCTAACCATTATTCTAACCAGACAAGGGGTGCCATTTCCCTCCATTATTGAGGCGCTAATTATGGAAATTTCCATTGAGATTTTGCGGGAAGCGGGAATTCGTCTTCCGAAGCCGATTGGGCCGGCGATGGGCATCGTTGGCGGTCTGATTATTGGGGAGGCTGCGGTACAGGCCGGAATTGTCAGTCCATTTCTGGTTATTGTTGTGGCGGTTACTGCGATTTCTTCGTTTTCTATCCCTTCCTATAGTGCTGGGATTACACTGCGTATATTACGTTTTTTGGGAATGTTCTGCGCGGCGGTCTTTGGATTGTATGGGGTAGTTATGTTTTTCTTGTTGCTCTGTAGTCATCTGGTTCGGTTAAAAAGCTTTGGAACTCCTTATGTCACCCCGGCTGTGCCTTACAGCCTGTCGGATTGGAAGGATTTCTTTATTCGATCTCCTCTGCGAATGATGAAGCAGCGCCCAAGCATGATGCATCCAAAAGACCCTGATCGCAAAAAGTAGGCATATCCAATATTCAGGAGGTGAACCATGAATCGTAAACAGGACCAGCTGACAACAGTTCAAGCGGCAGTCTTTATCATCAATTACATGCTCGGTGCAGGTATCCTTACACTTCCTCGAACCACGGTGTCGGCGGTCAAAACGCCTGATGTGTGGATTTCAATTATATTGGCCGGTCTGTTGGTTATGGTGCTGGGTATAATCCTGGTGACCCTGTGCCGAAGATTCCCAGGGAAGACCGTCTTCCAATTCACCCAGGAAATCACAGGGAAGTGGATTGCTTATATTCTGGGAGCGGCGATCATCCTGTATTTCCTTGTCATCTCTGCCTTTGAAATCAGGGTGTTGGCTGAAGTCACCAAATTATATTTACTGGAGGGAACCCCGGTGTGGGCGGTTGTCATGGTGTTTATGTGGATCGGCTTTTATCTGGTCTCAGGTGGTATTAACTCCATGGCCCGTTTGTATGAGATCATTTTACCCATCACACTTATTATTTTTGTGTTGGCCATTTTTCTCAGCAGCGGTCTGTTTGAGATCAATAATTTGAGACCTGTGCTGGGAGAAGGAATCATGCCGGTGTTTAAAGGACTGAAATCTACGGTGCTTGCGTATACGGGTTATGAAGTGATGTTTGTGGTGATGGCATTTATGAAAAATCCAGGGAAGGGTAAGAAAGCCATGTTCTGGGGGACATTTATTTCTATGGTAATCTACCTCATCACATTGGTAATGGTCATTGGCAGTTTGTCTATTGAAGGCATGAGAACAAGAACGTGGCCAACCCTTGATTTGATGCGCAGCTTCGAGATTGAGGGTTTGATCTTTGAACGGTTTGAATCCCTGCTGCTGGTTATTTGGATTATGCAAATTTTCTCTACTTCTACCATTAGCCATTATGCCGCTTCTCTTGGATGTTCGCAATTGTTCAAGAAAAAGCTGCTGCCTTTTCTGATTGTTTTGCTTCCGATCATTTATATCATCGCTATGCTTCCGCAGAATGTGGACGAAACATTCAAACTCGGAGACACAGTCGGAAATGCTTCCATTTATTTGTTTGGTGTTATGCCGTTATTGCTTCTGTTGTTGAGTATGATCCGAAAAAAAGGAGGGAAGCACAATTGAGCAGGATCAGAAGACTACTATCAACCATTTTGTTAACGATGCTGCTGGTGTTTACCTCTGGCTGCTGGAGCAGCAAAGAGATCGAAGATTTAAGTGTTTATGTGGGTCTGGGACTTGACGTCGCTGAGGAATCGAAATTTGAACGGGACATTAATGAACAAGGGGGTCATTATCCCAAAAACAACATATTTACAGCTACCGTACAGATTGTCCCACGGGTTGGTGGGAAACAGGAACAGCAAAAAAGTTCCAGTGGTTCTTCCGGCGGGCAAACCTTTTTGAATGAACAGTTGACCGGAGATTCCCTTTTTCAGATCTTTCGTCAGTTTGCTCTAAGAAGAGACCGTCCGCTCATTGGTCATCATCTAAAGGTTATTGTCGTTTCTCATGAGTTGTCGAAGAAATATAGCCTGGAGCAGCTGCTTGATTTTGTTTTGCGAGACAATGATATCCGGCCCAGTTCCCTTGTTCTGGTGAGCAAAGGACGAGCTTTGGATGCTCTTAGCTCCAAGGAGTCGGGAGAAATTCCAGCCTTTTATTTAAAGGGGTTGGTGGATAACGCGTACCGTTCCAATAAAATCCTTCCTCCTGTATCTCTCTCGAAACTTGACGGCAAAATGCAGTCAGGATCAAGCTTTTTGCTGCAAAATGTCCTTACTGCAGATGGAGAACATAAATTCTCAGGCGCAGGCATCTATAAAGGGAAAACGAAAAGGTGGATCGGCACCTTAAATCAGACGGATCTTGAAGGATTATCCTGGGTAACTGGAGCGGCTCAGGGAGGAGCCTTAAAATCGTATGCGCCGAAAAAGGGACATACTGTAATCTATGAAATTGGTTCAACCAAGAGCAAAATCACGCCAAAAGTCCACGGAGATGACATTTCTTTTCATGTAAAGGTTGAATCAGAAGGTCAGCTCATGGAAGATTGGAGTTCTCCGGAAATTCCTGCGACGGAAGAGTACATTGATGAATTGGAGGTTCAGTTCGCTGATACAGCCAAAGAACAAATACAGCAGGTCATGAACAAAATGCAGAACACCTATCGGGTGGAAGTGGCCGGATTTGGAGAGCAGCTGCGGATCAAATATCCGAAGGTATGGAAAAAAGTCAAAAAAAATTGGGATGAAACTTTTAGTCAGATTCCCGTGACCTATGATGTGAAAATGAAAATCACAGATTTTGGTTCATCGACGGATTAAAGACGTGGAGCGGCAGGGCACTTGTGGCAGATTGAGTGCTGCTTCCTATCGGCTGCTGCCGGACCGTACGATGCCGTAACAGATTGGCGAACGGGCGAAGAAGTGGTGTAAATAGCTCCTTCGTAAGTGCTTGGAATTGCCCAACTGTTACGGAGCCACATGAACAGCCCTTTCATTCCCATTGTGATATGCAAGGGCTGTTTTATTACCTTTCTTTAGTTATTCAATAATGAGCATACGGGGGGAAGTTTCACGAATAACTCGTGATGAGAACCAGGAACCAAGAGCTGCAGCACCAATGCTTAGACAAGCGAACAGAATAATTCCACCCCAATTCAAAATTAGTGGAAGCTGTACGATGCCATATCCGGAAATGACCATCTCGAGTAACATGGGGAGCACATACACACCTATCACGCTTCCCAGTACTGCTCCAATGGCAGACAGAGCTGTAACTCCCATGGCAACCGACAATCGAATTCGACGGGATGTCATACCAATGGATTTGTAGATTCCATACGTTCTGCTTTCTTTGCGGATGCTGATTCGGCAGGTGCTGAAAATAATGATGAATGTTGCCAGGATAAACAACAGCCCGATCAGACTCATGGGATAGATCAGGATGTCAGCAGCTTCTGCATAGACCGAATCGAGCAGGGTCTTTTGGGTTACCACCGAAGCAGAATCCTTAAATCGCTCATTCAATTGATTGGCCATCGTATCCGCTTGCGCTGGATCATTCACATTGATGAAAATGGCATCGAAATCACCGAAATTCGGATTCACACTTCTCATGGCATCGATGGAAATGCGGCCTGATACAGACATGTTGGCGATGGCCTGATAGATTCCTGTTATGATGAATGTGCGCTTTTCTCCCTCAATATAGAGTTCTAAGAGGTCACCCAGATTCTTGTTTAAGGTTTTGGCTACACTGACACCAATGGCAATTTCATTCTCTTGCTGAGGATTATCTCCGCTTAACGTCTCGAACCCAAGCTCCTGATAACTTCCGTCCAGTACACTCAGATATAGACTGGTGGATTGACCCTGCATTTCTGTTGAAGACTCCGAACTGACTACTCCGGTAATGTTTCCTTGCCAGCCCACATTTCTAATCCTTGAATCTTCTCCTAACAATTGCTTAAGATCAGCTTTAGGGAAAGTACTTTTGTTAACCACCACAGCAGCGATATGGGCGTTATCATAACCCCATTTGGCGGCTGTCTGATAGATTCCGGTGATGCTGGTCAGTAGAACATATCCCAGAACGAGCACGGAGGCAGCCATGGTAGTCAGCAGTAACATCAGAATAGAACTTTTGCTGTTCTTGATCAGATTGCGGATGCCGATCACCGCGGCTACAGGCAGTCGTGCAAAACCGACCCAGTTACCCAGTGGCGAATGGACTCGGTTTGCCATGCGGGTATTATCCGTCTCTGACATTCCATAGCGGATAGCCTGCACCGGTTGAATGCTGCGTGCTTTTTTGGCATAGAGTACTACGAACAATATCACCAGGGCAAACAGGGATACGCCAACCAGCATGGCTGCACTGATTCCTTTGATCGCAATATCACTATTGCCTACCCGAAGGGAAGACACGGAGATATTAATGATAAATTTGGATACTAACACGCTCAGTACGATTCCTGGGAGAATGGCGACAACGGATAGTAACGAGTATTGAATAACATATATACCGATGGTTCTGCTTGAGG
>JAADXL010000629.1:0-20507 GCA_023337755.1 Pythium aristosporum | reverse complement strand
GCGTTCGCCAAGGTCGTCAACGTGATTTACGCCAACACGGCGCAGAACTGGGGCAACACGTGTGCGGCCAGCTACACGAGTGGTCCGGACTCGTCGAGCCGTGAAGTCTGGTCGTTCAACTGTCCGATCTCGAGCGCTGGTGTCTCGCAGTTTTACGTCGAGTACAAGGTGAACGGGCAGACGTACTACGACAACAATGGCGGTGCCGGGAAGAACTACAAGGTCACGACTCCAGTCACGACCGCGCCGCCTCCGACGTCGGCGCCTGCACCGACTACCCCTGGCTTCCAGGCCGACATCACCACGTTCCTCTCGGCCGGCCAGCCGTCGTTCAAGTCGTTCTTGCTCGCCAACATCAGCCCCAAGAACATTGCGGGTGCGCTGCCCGGCTCGATCATCGCAGCTACGTCGTCGTCGGCCAACAACTATATCTACCACTGGATCCGCGACGCCGGGCTCGTCATGGACGTCGTCAACACTATGTACAAGAACGGCGACAAGACGCTCGAGCAGACCTTCTGGGACCACGCAGCGTTCACCAAGCGACTCCAGGGACTCACGACGCTCACGGGACTCGGCGAGGCCAAGTACCTCGTCACGGGCAACGCGTTCAACGACGCGTGGTGCCGCCCTCAGAACGACGGTCCCGCAGTGCGTGCAAGTTCGTTCATCCGCTTTGCCAAAGCCTACCTCGCGAACGGTGGCTCGATGGCTCGCGTTGTCGATCTGTACAACGGCACGACCAACGGCGTGATCAAGAACGACCTGGAGTACGTCTCGAAGAACTACAACGATGCCAACAACTGCGACCTGTGGGAGGAGAAGCGCGGGGTCCACTTCTTTACCATGGCAGTGCAGCGCCGCGCGCTCCACGAAGGACGCGACTTTGCGCAGCTCGTAGGCGACACGGGCGCGGCCAACTACTACGCCACGCAGGCCGCGGCCGTGGACTCGCGCATCCTGAGCTTCTACAACTCTGGTTCCCAGCTCGTGCAGTGCACGCTCAACGGACGTCTGTTGGACGCGGCTATTCCGCTTGGTGCCGTCCACGGCAACGTGGGCGACGGGCTCTTTGCGCCGCAGGACGACCGCATCCTCTCGTCCATTTACCAGCTCGGCGCCGGCTTCATCAACGAGTACTCGCTCAACCAGAACACCAAGGTCGACGCCTCGGGGCTGCCACTGTCGGTCGCGATCGGTCGCTACTACGGAGACGTCTACGATGGCGCTGGCTCGACCAAGGGCAACCCGTGGTACTTGACCACGGTCATTGTCGCCGAGACGGCGTACCGTGCCGCCACGGCCTTTGTCAAGGCCGGTAGCCTCACGGTCACGAGCCTCAACCAGAAGCTCTTCAACGGCGCCAAGCCTGCGGGCCTCGGTCTCAACGTGGCCACGGGCACGTACGCTGCTGGCTCGGCCCCGTTCACTGCGGTCATTGAGGGACTCAAGACGTTTGGCGATCTCCACGTGCGTCGCGTCAAGTACCACGGCGCGAGCGGCTTCCACTTCAACGAGCAGTACAACCGCGACACGGGCTTGTCGCAGGGCGTGAACGACCTCACGTGGTCGTACGCGGCCATGATCACGGTCACGAACGCCCGCGAGGAACTGCGCGCGCTGTCGCCGTAAGAGCCTAGGCCTCTCCTGATCGTATATTTTTACAGCGTAATTGTATATTGCACAACCTAATCGGCGATCGTGAGTTTTCCCTATTCTACACTCTCTGTTTACTAGTAACTTGTGATTCCTGTCACGCCGCCACGGCGAGCTCCAGCGGTCGCTCGGTCGGCTGCTTGTGGGGCGTCGTCATCGGAAGCGACGTTGCCGACGACAATCGCGCGTGCATGAGGCGTCCGCTGCCGCCGCGCTGGCGCGGCGGGCGCCCCGAGCCCGTGGGCGGCTCGTTGGATGGCGTGGGAAAGGTATGCGCACGTGCGGCGAGCATGACGGGCAGGATCTGATACACGTTGACGCTCGCATCGTTGATTTGCGGCACTGTGTACTTGCCCACGTACTCCATGAAGACGTCGACCGACAGCTCGCTGCGGTGATGCCGCAGCCACGCAGCGACACGGTCCGTGACGAGAATCTGCCCGCCGCTGCCGAGGTCGCCCACAAACTCGGCAATCATCTCGCTCACGCCCACGTACGTGGCCTTGCCCGTGACCGCGTGCACGTCCTGTACGAGCACGCCGTCCTGCGACGATGCGTCGTGAATGCCCATGCGCACGCGGAGGCCGTTGAAAATGACGCGCCGCCGGTACCGTTCCTTCGCCGTGGCCGGGATCGCATCCTGGAGTTCCTTGGGCCACTTGGCGACCAGTAGCTGCAGCTGTACGTTGAGACAGTAGCTGATGGCGTCGCCAATGGTGCGAAACGCGACTTGGAACGCGTCGCCGACCGTCGTGATCTCGTACCCGTGGTGCTTCAAGAGGGACGACCGGAGAATCGAATCGTGGAGCTCGGTCGCCGCGCTCATCATCTCCCCGCTCTGGTTCCACAAGGCCGTGGACGACTGAATATCCGTGTAGACAAACACGGGGTTCGAAGTCGGCGCCTCGAGGTCTTCGTCGGTCGGCACCGTGAAGCGGTGCTGCAGGAACTCGGCCTCAAAGTCCTCGGGCAGACACGGCGCGCAGGCGCTGAAGACACAGGCCTGCGAGCAGCTCGTGGTGATCGACAGTGCGAGTCCCGACGTGTTGTAGACGAGCAGACTGATGCCGACATAGTCGAGCACCGTCGTGTGCGGCGAGACGCCGTAGAAGTTGATGACGACCATGGAGACCTGGAACTGGACAGCTAACAGCGAGTACGCTAACCTAGAGACGTCACACGAGAGTGAGAGACCCATGGGTACACAAGAGAGAGTTATAGAGAGGGAGGGAGTTCGTACATGATGCGCTTGAGCCGCATGTAGACGGGCGAGACCACGAACGTGCCGTGGATCGTCTCGATGTCGCGGCCGTCGGCCTTGAGCTTGAGCAGCTTGACCGCCATGAACACGAAGGCGAGGAACTGGAGCCCGTAGATACACAGCACAAGTCGCTGCGTGTACAGACTGTAGCCACCGTCCATGAGCGTGAGCACGAGCTGAAGCACGGCAAACGCCGTGAGTGTCGAGAGGATCGCGATGCCGTACCGTCGGATCTGCACGCGCTCCTTGGCGACGCCGCGGTCCATGGACAGTCTCGCGAGCCGTGCGAGCTCGTGTGTGAGTGGGAAGAGCGTGAGCGCGACGCCCAGGAGCGAGAGGTCGCCCCAGCAGAGCACGAACGTGAGCCACGGGTTCGTGCTGTCCTTGAGGTAGATGATGCCGTGAATGCCGAGGCGGTCGAGCTGGCTGTAGGTCCAGCGGTCGGCGTCGTCGACGTCGCTGCGCTCCATGGTCGGGCGCGAGCAGAGGTAGAGGAAGAAGATGGCGCGCATGGAGCACCAGGTGAAGACGCAGAGGAAGAAGCACCAGAAGAGCCACCGCACGCTCGAGGCGTGGACGTCCCAGCGGCAGCGCAGGTGGAGCGTCGTGAGAAAGGTGGCGACGCTCGAGGCCAGCAGCAGGCACGTCGCAACGAGCGTCCAGACCATGACCATGGCGGAGAGGATGCGCGCGTCGCAGGGCGGAAGAGCGGCGCCGAGCGCGAGAACTAGTCGAGACTGGGGAGACACTCACTAATCGCCTTGGCGATGATTGATGCGCTGGTGTTGGGCGCAGCAGAGGGATATGAAAATATATATACAGTTTAAGAATGATTGTATCATTTTATGAAAAGAAGAAAGTTCTGCGTTTTGTGTATAACTTGAAAGTAAATACCCTGATATTGACGATATCGTCGCTGGTGGTGGCAAGGTGATGGAAGTAATTGATCACGCGACCAGCTGGCTCCATGCGACAAGTAAACGCACTAATAACTACCTTCGATATGTGATATTATGGCCCGTCTGATGGGCGATTCTGTGAGACCGTATATTCATGCGACGTGTGAGAATCATCCCGTTCACTTGTGTGTGGTGGGTGGAAAAGACTGCCCATGGAGTTGACGAGTACTTGTCGTTCACTCCATGGACGACTTTCCAACCACCTTCACACTCTATTACAGCGACTGTGCACTTGCATTTAATGGCGACGCTGCTCCGAACGAGTGGCGACAGCGGCTCTTGCATGGGTGCTTCCTCTCCCTTCCGCCGTCTCTCGGCAATACCTACTACACGCTTGCTTCTACGGAGAACACATCTGCCCGTCGTCGTTGCTAGGAATAATGATGCACTGCCATTAATAAAAAATATCATGCTACTCGGAACCGGACGCGAGCAAGAGCAGCCCGAGCCGGTGCTCACAAAGCAGCGTCTCCATCAGCATCTTGAGCGCGCGGTTCGGATACAGTTGCGCCTTGGTCAGCGGCGCGCGCGTCATGGGATCGAATTGGCCGTTCACTTCCAAATGGCGTTCAATCATTTCACGTTCGTACGTGTCGCCATTCGGCGTCATGACGGGGTCTTGCATGGGCTCGAGGCTCAGTGGACAGTGGAACAGATCGATCATTTGCCGCACCGTCTTGTCCACGGCACGTGGATCGCTCGGGTCCTGTTGCGAGGGCAAGAGCGACGCAGCCCTGTCGGACCGCTCCAGCAGCTCCGACAGCAGCTCTTTGTGATGGATCCCCACAACCTGCATCTCAATCAGAATGCAGTGGCGGACCCACTGCGTGGTCGGTGAATGGTTGGTCGTGGAGGACGCGAGCTTGTCGAGCGCACGCTCTTGGAGACGCAGTGCATCCTCGTAGCGCTTTTGCTGGCGCCTGCAGCGCCCGCTCCACAGCAGCACACGCGCCTCCAACTCGACCGGTAGATGGATACCCTCCTCACTCGCGGCCAACAGCTCATCGAAGAGACTCAATGCCTTTTCCGTGTCGTGCGTGGCGAAATGACACTTGGCACTCGCAAGCTTGGCGGTCGCGTGCTTGCCACGCAGTGCTGGATCGTGCGTCCCTTCGAGTAACGTTGCTGCCGCCTCATAGGCGGCCAACGCAGTTGCATAGTCTTTGGCAACAAACGCCTGGTCGCCTCGCTGGAGGTAGTGGTCGATCGACAGCAGTCCCGTCGTGTCGATCGTCTCGGACTCGACGTGGAGCACGGCCGCCGTCTCAGCCCAGAGATGATGCAGCCCGTGGAAGATGGCAGCCTTGTCGCCTCCCGTCTCTTCGATCTTATCAAAGTCCTGCTGCAGCAACTCGGTCCTACCCATGCGCAAGTTGGAGGCCATGCGATAGACATAGCACTTGACGTGTTCCGTATGGTCCGGCAGTTCGTCCAGTGCCTTAGTGAAGAGCGTGACGGCGTCCGGGTACTGCTTGCGGAAAAACGCCTCAATACCCAACTCCATGGCTGAGCTCGCGAGCGGCGTGACGCGCCAGCGGCGTTCTTCTTCCCACGCCGGGTCCAGCGGCGTCGGCGCTGCCGTGAACACGTGCCGTCGCTCGCGGTCGTAGATGTCGCGCGGCGAGTACAAGTACTCTTTTTGGTACGGATTGTATAGTGCAAACACATCGCGCGCGTGGGGATCCTGGGGGATCAACTGCCAGTGGCCGGCGTCACCCACGTTGTCGTCCTTCTTGCGCCACGTGAACACGCGGCTGCGCAGTTTGCCGCGGTCGTCCCGGCCAAACTTGGCATAGTCGGCCGCGTACAGGAACTCGCCGAACTGGACGCTTTGCAGGTAGAACCGGTCGCGTGCGACGTTCGCCGGCACGAGCCGCCACTGCTCCTTGCGCTCTCCGTCAGGAGTCCACAGCGCTCGCCAGCTGAAGACGTTGCGGCGATCAAAATCAAACGCGAACTTCGACGCCGGCGCATAGAGCGTCTCGCGTCTAGCGAGCGATTCGATGAGCACAGGCTGGCCCGTCACGACCGCGCGCATGGTGGGCGAGACCCATTCGTACCAGTAGGCCTCGGCGCGGACCTTGGCGCTGCCGTCCAAATGGTTAAGGAGCTTATGAAGAAAGTACGCGAGCGGCAACGCGGGCACGTGCACCATGTGGACGCTGCCGGTCGCGAGCGTCGCGTTGACACGGTGGAGCAGCGCGCAGCCGTCGAGCGTCCAGTGCCAGTTCGGGAGGCTCTCGAAGAAGCTGAGCACGGCGTTGACGTCAAAGAGCCCGGCCGCGTAGCCGTCGCGCACGCAGGCTTCGAGCCACTCGGCGTGGCGCGTCTCGAGCGCCGGGAGCTGCAGGAAGTGGGCACGCGCCGCGTCCATGTCGCGCAGCTGCAGCGAGCGGCGCACGAGCGGCAGCAGCGGCAGCGCGCGCGCCGTGTCGTCGTCGACGAGGCTCGGAGTCCCTATGGAGCTGGCCATGGCGTGCTGGAGGGAGCGGAGAAATCTGGAGGAAGTTGGCGAAGGTGTCCTTCCCGCGAAGTATCGAATATGACGACGAAGCGTTTCTTGCTAAGGAGAGTGGTTCAGTTCCCAACAGTACCGAGAATGTACCGGTAATGTTGCTATCAACCGGTATTTCATACGGTATGTATCCATTTTGGACAGGTAGTTTTCGGAAATCTTACGGAATGGATCTGTTTGTGTGTCCAGTTTACATCACCACTAGAACGAAACATCCTGTTATAACCAAATCTTTGGCCAATCGAAATGGTCTATTTAAATTGGTAGAAACATCACCTCCACTCGCTCCATTTACCTCGGTTTTTATATAGTAAGAACGTTTGTTCTCAGATCAGGAATGATTGTATCACGTTATCTATCTGTTTCTGAGACAGTAAGGTACACGAAAAATTCACGTGCCTCGAAATACCTCTTCTGCGGAAGAGAGAGCACCCACGAACGTCAGAGGTCTGGTCACCAGAGACCGTCTTGCTCACCAAGGCGCCGACGCCAACGATTCTCAAGCCCGCTACAAGACGCTGCCATGAGCTCGGAATGCACGCTGATCGCCGACCGCACGGACGACGCCGTGCAGCTCTCGCTGGGCTTCATCGCGCTCTCGTCGCTCTACTGCAAGTGGCATTTTGAGACGCCGCGGCGGCCCGTCAAGATCTGGTTCCTCGACGCCATGAAGCAAGGAACGTCGGCCGCGATGATCCACGTGCTCAACATCTTCTGCGCGATCGCGACCGCCGACACTGGCGGCAAGCCCAGTGAATCCGACGAGGTACGTTTGCGTTTACACTGTGGAATTCTCTCTGTTTAACGGGTGGGAGCTAATGAGGGGTGATTAGTGTGCATTCTACTTCATGAACGTCGTGATCGACACGACGCTGGGCGTGTACATTGCGTATCTCCTGCTCCATGTCGTCACGTCCGTCGCGGTGCGTTCTCTCTCTCTCATTCTATTCATCAGCAAATCCATAGATTCCTCTCATCTCGCACCATCTTCTCCACAGGTTCGCTACGGGTGGACCGAGCTCAAGCACTCTGGCCGCTACGGCGACCCGCCGTCGCTGCGCGTGTGGGCAATCCAACTCTTGTCATGGATGCTCGTGCTGTGCGTGATGAAGGTCATCGTCGCTGCTGCAATCTACATGTTCCGTACGCCGCTCGGGATCATCGGCTCGCTGCTGTTTTTCCCCGTGCACCACCACCCCAAGATCGAGCTGCTCATCGTCATGATTGGCTGTCCGCTTGTGATGAACATGGTCCAGTTCTGGATCCAAGACAGCTTCCTCAAGGACCACGCAGACGCCGTCGCAGATGGAGAAGTCGTGGTCCTCAGCGCCAAGGGGACACCGACAAGATACGGCGCCGCCGAAGTGCAGCCCACGACCAGGCGCGAGCTGAGCAACCTCTTTGGCTTGCTTGGCGCCGACAAACAGTCGGAGACTCTGCCCCACAAGGCGCCGTTGTCGGGAAACAAGTCAACCAACACCAACCAGAAGAAGAGCGATGGCACGACTGCCGAAGACTTGTACGAAGTCTTATAGGGAGGTCGACGGACAAAGCCGACAACACACGAAAAGAATGAGAGCGATTTTTTGCATGGATATTAGTAGCTGTTACGACAGCATGTCGAGGATGTCTTCTTCTTCCGAGTCGACCGGTTTTCGAGGCGGCGTTGCCGGCTTGGCTTTCGGCTTGGGCGTGGCCTTGGTCTTAGGCTTCGGCTTGGATGACTCCTCAGTCGACTGTGCTGTCTTGGATTTTTTCTCTGGCGAGCGAGAGCGTGGGGCTGACGCAGGTGGCGGTCGCTTCCGAGCTGTAGTACGTGTCGGCGCTGTCTGCACATCGTCTTGATCGACCTCCGTCTTCATGATCGCGTCCAGATCGTCCAGCACATCAGCTGCGGCACATACTTGAGAAGACATGGGCACCTGCGACGCCAGTTGGCTGTACGCGTCAATGGCCCCCCGCTTCCGCTTCTTGGGCGAGTCCTCGTCGTCGTCTTCTGCAGAACCCGTGTGGTCACTTTCGCTCTCATCTTCACTTTCCTCCTCCTCCTCCTCCTCCACGCCTTCCTCTTCCTCGGATCCATCCTCGCTCACTTGTTTCTTCGTCGGCTTCTTGCTCAGCTTTGCACCAACGCTCTTCTTTCGGTTACCGGGTGCTGCTCGCTTCTTCTTGGCAGCGGCACTGGGCTTGTACGCTGTTTTACTGGCGGTCGGCGCAGTCGCAATCGCAAGCTCTCGCTGCAGTCGCTCAATCTCCTCTTTCTTGCCGTTCAGGACGCCGCAAAACTTGGTAAATAAATCGTCTTCGAGTTTTTGCTTGGCCGTCAAGGCCGTTTCCAGCAAAGCGTCCTTCTTCGTGAGCATTCCTTCCAACTCTTTGATCCGTTGCCGCTGGCGCATCGTCTCTGAATAGCTGCGCTCGCTCTGCGCGACGACGTCGTGGAGCAGTTTTTGCCAGCATTCGTCTTCCGAGTCGACAGGTGTGAAGTTTAGAGTCGCATACTTCATCGCGAATCCCGATGTCGCGCGTTCCGAGAGCGTGAGCGCGGCCTTCTCCACCGACCATTTGTACGAGAACCTCTCTGGACTGGACGAGCCACCGCCCAGCGTGAACGCTGACTTCAGTGCCGTGAGAAACTCGATCGCGGAGCAGTCGAGCACGGCTGGCTTGTGCTTCTCGTGGACCTCCGTGTGCCACATGCGTGGCCCACACAACAGCTCTAGACGCAGAAACGACTTCTTCTTGGACGCATCCGCCTGGCGCGTGCACCGCACAAAGACCGAAGCGTCTGCCGCGGCGGCAGCGCCGTCAACGCACTCGACGCGCAACTCGACCAGCGCCATTATTGTATTGGTGGCGCGGCCGGGGAAACAAAATGGAAAATGACCCAACGGAAACGGCGGCAAGAGACGATAAGTACGCGTTAAGTTCGGTTTGGGGGAAAGTGTACCCATGTGAACCCACACTCGTGATGCGCTCATTACGACTCCGTCGAAGGGACCGCTCTCGACTGGTCCATGCGGGGAAACTCCAGCATCCACAGCTATATATTGGTGAGAGCCCAATGGCTGTCGACTGCGTCCATCAGCATGCGACCGACGCATGTTCCGGCCGGTGGGAGCTCACTTGTCAAGAGCCCTTGGTCATGAAATGAATCGCGTCAAAGATGCAGTCCAGCAGCGAATGCGAGGCTCCGACTTGGAACTGCGTCCGTTCTCGCTAAGTGCTGTGAGCATGGCGCGCTCAATGCTTCGGCGAAGTCGAGAACGAGCTCCGTGCTATTTGACCACCAGGTATCAACGTGACCACATAAGACTAGGCAGTCTACCGTGTCCTTTTAATGTGGTCCACACTACTTCCACTACTTCCGTACCTTTTCATGTCTGACTCGCCAGTCATTCGCATCACCCACAGCGCATCCCCCCATCCAAACTGCAATGCAACACCTACTGCACATCTCCACTTCGGTAGAGCCGCCGAGCCAGACCGCACTCTGCGATTAATCCCCTGGGCTCCGCAACCGCTACTGCGATGCTCGTGCCCCTGCTTCTCTCGGCGGCAGCGCTCGCCGTGGCCCCTGCACCGGCGGCGTCCTGCGCCTCCTTCTCGTCGCGGTTTGGCAAGGACCTCGAGGGCGTTTGCGTCTGCAACGCCACGCACTGCGACGAGATCTCGAGCGAGTACACGTCGATCGCGAGCGACCGCGTCGGCGTCTTCCAGACGTCGCTCGCGGGCGACCGCCTCGCCTACTCGACGCTCAAGAGCGAGCCGGCCAGCGACTCCGGCTCGCCAGCGATCGTCATTGACACGTCCGTCACGTTCCAGACGCTGCGCGGCTTTGGCGGCGCGTTCACGGACGCGACGTCCATCAACGTGTACAAGCTCTCGCCGACGCTCCAGGAGAAAGTGCTGGACGCGTACTTCGGCGACCACGGCCTGCAGTACACGCTGGGCCGTGTGCCCATCGGCTCGACCGACTTTTCCGAGTCAGTCTACTCGTATAACGACGCCGTGGACGACCTCGCCATGACCAACTTTACCATCGCCATCGACCGATCCAACGCCACGTACAAGTTGGCGTTTCTTAAGCGCGCGTTGGCCAAGTCTTCTCGAAACGTGACGCTGTTCGCGTCGTCGTGGGCACCGCCGGCGTGGATGACGCGCGAGAAGCGGGTCGAGAACTCGCACATTGTGGGCGACCCGGGCGGTCCGTACTGGCAGGCGCTGGCGCTGTATTACTCGCGGTTTTTTGGCGAGTACAAGAAAGAGGGCATTGACTTTTGGGCCATGACGACCCAGAACGAACCGAACGAAGTGCGGCTCGGGCTCGGGCTGGCGTGGCAGCAGCTCCGGTTCAACACGACGCAAGAGCGCGACTTTCTCAAGAAAGACCTAGGCCCGCTGCTCAAGAAGACCCACCCGCATCTCCAGATTATGATCCTCGACGACCAGAAAGATGATCTCCCCAAGTGGGACGCTGCGCTCGTGGATCCGGACGCGCGCCAGTACGTGGCGGGCGTCGGAGTGCACTGGTACAAGAACCTCGAGTTCCTCTCGGACCTCGCCGGTGATTTCAAGGCGCTCGCTGATTTCCACGCGAAACACCCCGACGTGTTTATCCTCGCGACCGAGGCCTGCGCCGGGTCCATGCCCGAGGGCCTTGCCACCGGCCGTGCAACCAAACTGCAGGAGCCCGCGGTCGTGTGGAAGCGCGGCGAGCTGTACGCGCGCGACATTATTAACGACCTCGCCAACTTTGCCGTGGGCTGGACCGACTGGAACATGGTGCTCGACACGGCGGGCGGACCCAACTGGGCCAAGAACTTCGTGGACGCACCGATCATCGTGGACGAGAAAGGCGGCAACGAGTTCTACAAGCAGCCCATGTACTACGTCATGGGCCACTTCTCCAAGTTCCTGCCCGTCAACTCGACCCGTGTGTCGCTAGAGGTGGCCAGTAGCGTGGTCAACACGACGGCGTTTACGCGCATCGACCGCGCCGCGTTCATCACGCCGCAGAAGCAGCTCGTGCTGGTGCTCCAGAACCGCGCGAACACGTCGGTGGAGATCACGGTGCGGGATGTCCAGGGCAAGAGGGATGTGCGCGTGCCACTCGCGGCCAATGCCGTGCAGACGATTCTCTTTGGCACGGGGAAATCCACGGCAGAGAATTTCACGCCCACGCCGCCCAGCGGAAAATCGGAGGCATCGTCTACGAGCACGCGATACGCAATGGCGGTGCTACTGGCTCTCGCTGCAGTTCTCTACCAGTAGAGTGCAGTAAATGTCGTCTGATGATACGGGTGTGTGGCAGCAAGTCTACTGCGGCACGCTTCCAAATTTTGAAACGGCTGTATTGACTGGGAATGAGACTCCTTCCGTTGCTACTCTATCTACTCGGTGCTCTCGTGGACGCTTCCTTTTGGGCACACCTTCTGTGGCCACGTTCCTCGGAATAACCTTACCGAAGCGTTGCGTCTCAGCACGGTAGTACTATTGTTTTCAGCACGATGCGAGTGCCAACGTACAGTCCCACATGGATTCGGAGCTCACATGTCTGCCCCACTGTTCCCGGGACGAGGCAGTGGAAGGTTGTCCACGCTGGGACCAGGCGGTCGAACTCTGCAGCTTTCCTGAAACGATTTGCCAGTAATAGAAACGGCGATGAACAGGCAACGGGCGATGGGACTGCTGCCGCCGTCCCTTCACAACGACATGCGACTTTTCCATCATCTCTCCGGGCAAACAGTCGGTGAGTTCAAGGCCATCGGCGGCGAGCTCGATTTGACGACTTCCAACGCACCATGGTGCTCACGTGGACGCTCATCGCGACCTGTCTGCTGCTGACTTCGAGCGTCGCGACCTTACTCACGACACTCCACCTGCGCTGCCGCTGGGACGTCCATGCCTCGAGCGTTCGGTGGCTCTTTTGGGTCTTTTTCCTCTGCGTCTTTGTCTGGTGCGCCATGCGGTTCGTCTTCTTCGTGTGGATGAGTTCGCGCCACCACATCGACGTCGTTGATGATGATGCCGACGTCGATATCCACAACTACACGTACGCGCAGCTCGACCGCTTGGGCTTCCATGGCATTCTGTACCTCAAGGACGCCAAGAAGACGTGGCTCACGGTTGTGCTCTGCCTCGGGAGCGTTGCGCTTTGTGGCATCGCCGTCACACTGTTCCCACTAACGTACGAGCTGTCGCGGCTCGCGCGCAAGTCAATGGACCGCGGGGTCAAGAGAGAACGCCAGCAGATCCGGAGATATGCGTTCGTGATTGGCGCGAGCCTCGCGGCGTACGCTACTACGCAACTCGTGCTCGCGATCGTGTTTGGCGGTTACAATCTCTACTCGCAACGCTGTTTACTTGGCGTGTACGTCCTCCAGTTTATCGCGCTCGTGTTCATGGCGTGTCGCCTGTTCATGCTTAAGGTCCATGGCCGCAAGTTTGAGACCATCCAAGGCACGTTCGTAGCGTCGCCTGTGTACCAGCGACTCAAGCGGATCATGTACGTCTGTCTGTCTATCTTTACGTAATGTCTTTTTAACTCACTTCTTGAGTGTCTCTCTAGGTTCGTGTATGCGGCCTTCGTCTTCCAGTTCCAGCTCTCGATGCTCATCGTCTACCTTCACAAACACGCGCCAGCTGACCGCGTCATTGACTATATCGGCGTCAGTATGATGGTCTACAACACGTCGGGGCTCGCGCTCGCGGTCACGACGAGCTGCTCGCAGGCCTGTGTCTTCAGTGCCTGTGCACCGTGCTTGCCCGATGACTTTGAGGCCGAGTTTCTCCACCAACGGTTCACCGCGCCGAGTGGTGAAGACATCGAGGCTCCGCGACAAGATCCCGTGTTTGTCTATACTGATATCCAATCCTCGACGTCGCTGTGGAACCAAATTGGGGAGATGATGAGTGCTGCGACCGAGCTCCACGACGCGATTCTGCGGTCGTCGCTTCTCAAGCACCGCGGGTACGAGATCGCGACCGTGGGCGACGCCTTCCAAGTCGCGTTCCGCTCCATACGCGATGCTGTCGAGTATTGTATGGACGTGCAGCTCCAATTGCTCGTGGCGAAATGGCCCAAAGAGATCCACGGGCTCGTGCCAGCGACCCGCAAAGTGCGTGTCAACCGACGTGTCATATTCCACGGGCTTCGTGTGCGCATGGGTATCCATGACGCGTGCGAGGCTGACGGGCGACTAGTGAAAGACGTCCACGCGGTCACGGGCAAGACGACGTACAGCGGGATGAGCGAGGTCGTCGCCGAGTTTGTGGGCGAGCTGGGCAGCGGCGGTCAGATACTAGTGACGGGCCGCGTCGCGACGTGGCTCCAGCGCCATCGCCACGAGCTGTCGGTCGACATTTTCATGGAAGAGGTCGGCGAGTATACCGTCCCGCAGGTCAATAAACGTGTTCGCATCTGCCAGTTGCAGCCCGCGATGCTCGCGGCCCGAGCGCAGTACTTCAAGACGCCCGAGCAAGAATCTATCAGTTCAGCATCTACCATATCGAGCGAAGGAGACACTACATCCGCCAATGCGTGGTACCCACTCGGTGCCTTCGCCGAGACCATTGCCGAAGAGGGGCAAGAGTTGGCGACCGAGCCAACCGTCTCAGATCATCAGCGATCGCCCACGGCGGTGGACGCGACCTTCGCACGCCTGAGCACGCCGAGAGATGAGCTGTCGTCGCGTCCGCTTGGGGATTGGACGGATCCTCACAAGCAGCTCGTCAGAGAAAGAATCTACGTTGTGTAGTAAAACATTATAGTTGTTAATAAGTAAACGTTAAGAATTGCACGCTGCGAGTAGTCGACCCAGTGCGTGCTCGCTGAGCAGAGTCTCGATCACGACTTTCAGCGCGCGGTTCGGACACAGCTGGCTCTTGAGCAGCTCCTTGCGAGTCATGGGATCCCACGCACCGACGGCGTCGAGGTGCCACTCGATCATTGTGCGCTCGTAGGTCGTGCCACTCGGCGTCATGACGGGATCCTTCATAAACTCAAAGGACAGCGGACACCGCAGACTGAGCACGAGCTGCTCGGCGAGACTGTCGGCTGCCTCTGGATCAGGCTCTTGCTTGACATTCATGTCCAGCAGTTGGCCCACCAGCTCCTTTTCAAAAAGCCGCACGACCTCGAGCTCAAGTGTGATGCTCTGTTGTAGCCACGCGGTTCGATTGGATGACGTCGCGAGACACGAGACCGCGTCCAGAGCCTGCACGAGCGTGGCCGTGGCATTCGCATACCGCTGGAGCCGGCGCTCGCAGCGTGCGCGCCACAACAGTAGTTGGATCCCCGCTTCCTCCGACACAGTGCTATAGGTGGCCATCCGCACCGCGAGATCGTCTAGAATCTTGAGTGCATCTTCGGCACGATCCAATACGTAGAGACATTTGACGAGGCTGAGTTGGGCCTGAGTATGGCGTGCTTGAAGCACAGCATCCGTCAATCCCACAGCGATCTGAGAGGCCTCTTCGTACGCGTGCAGCGCCTTGGCGTACTCTCTGAGCACGAAGAACTGGTCGCCTTGCTCGAGCAGCTCGCGCAGCGAGAGGAGTGACAATCCAGGAGAGCGAGGGATATCACTATCTATCGTAGAGAGACCCAGTGAGGCAGCACACTCACGATACATGGCGTGGAACCCAATCGCCCGTACAGCCTTTTCGCCACCAAGTTTCTCCAGCGCATCCGCATCTGCGCGTACGTTGTCATTCGCCTTGCCACTGCGAAGTCGGCTGACCGCTCTCAGCAGCAGACCCTGGACGCGCTCGTCCGTATCTAATCGATCGTACGTGTCCTCCAACGCTTGAGTCACCAGCCTCTCGGCGTCGTCATAGCGCCCACCGAAAAACGCTGCGACGCCTGTGTCCATCGCTGTCATGCGCTGCGGCAGCACCCGCCAGACGCGGTCAGTCTCTGGTGTTCCGAGCTGTGGCGCGCACAGTACGTGGCGCCGTTCGTCGTTGAAGACGTCGTCGGGAGACGTCAGGTACGAGTGCGTCGCGGCGTTGTAGATCGTAAAATCACCCTGGCGACTGCAGTCCACTGGAATCAACTGCCAGTGCGTGTACGGGTCGCTGGCCGCAAGGTGGCCGGTGTGGTTGCGCCACGTGAACACGCGACGCCGCACGGTTCCGTTCTCGGCGAACATCATGTGTGGCAGCTTCTCCACGTACAGCAGCTCGCCGAACGCGACGCTCTCGATCGTGAAGCGCTCCCACGCATTGTCCACGGGCACCATGAGCCACTGCTCCTTTTCCACGAGCTTGGGTGTCCACTGCTGGCGCCAGCCAAAGACGTACCGCCGGTCCGAGTCAAACGCCGAGGCGTCCGAGACCGAGTAGAGCACTTCGCGTCTCGCGCTGGCCTGCACAACTAGCGGCCGGCCCAACACGATCGCGTGAGTCGTCGGACAAAACCACTCCTGCCACAGCGTCTCAGCCTCGACGCGGTCGTCCCCCGTGAGCTCACCACACAGTTGATGGACAAACGACGCGAGCGCGATCGCCGGTAGCTGTACACGCGGCGTCTTCTCCCATTCGAACTGTTTCTTGGCGCGCTGGACCACGCGGCAGCCAGCCAGCGACCACAATGGATCCGGCAGCTTGTGGAGAAAGGCGATAGCTGTGCGGATCTCGATGCGACCGACGCAGTAGAGGTCACGCAGGACATCGTGGAGCCACTTGTGGTGGTGCAGCGCGAGGCACGGAAGCGTGAGGAACAAGTCCCGCGCCGCCTCGGCGTCCTTTTGTTCGAGGGCGTCCCGCACGGCGGCGACGACGGCTGTGTCCTTGGCCGAGTCGACGCCATACATGAGCATTGGGTCCTTTGCTCTGTTGGTTTGTGTGGGGAGAAGGAAGATCGCGATTTCGTCCACGAGGCCCAAGGCATTAAACCTCTTATACGTGATTTCGTCGACGCTTCCGAATCATGGGTACTAAGGCAATTGCATCGCCACTCGACCTTCGACAACCAATACGCCGTTCTTTTTTCGAACGAATGTTCGCTGGAGACCGTCTCTTCAACATCGTTTGGATAGATCAGCTCCGACTGGGTGAACGAGATGCTGTATGCTGGGTTCAGGCGAACCCCAAGAGCCATCACGCGAGTGTCCCACAGTGAACAACTCAGTATGAGATCCATAACATGTAGGTTCTTGTATAGAGGTAACGTACTTGATTTTTTATATTGGTGCACCCGACGAGTGATCCTTCATCCCGTGCGAACAACCCATCATTTCTTTTCCGTCTTTTCTGGAAAGTTTACACCACACACTGCGAGCAGTTCCGCAACGTTGCCAGCGTGTTCGCACAGAGCTCAGGATCCAGCGAGGTTGCTTCGCTGGGCGTTCGGCGACGGTATCACTTCTTCATCTCTTGCCAGCTCAAAGTCTCATGTCCAGGACGTCCTCCTCCGCCACGCGCGACTCGCTCGCGGCTGACCGGACTGATGCCGAGCGTCTCGCATGCGTACGGTACGATCTCCAACGAGGAGAGTTTCGCAGTGCGCGCGTCCATTTCCAGTGCCTTCCCGACGTGGCGTCGCACCGCCACCAGTGGATCCACCAGGTGCTCCACGATATCTTCACGAGCGGCTTTGTGGACTTCATGACAGCGATCCGGTTCTTAGAGGAACTCCCGGACCTTCTCACAGCGCTCCACGGCTGCCTCGTGCTGCACCGCGCCAAGGCGGCGTTTGAAACGGAATCGACCAGGGGTCTGGTCCTGCCGACCACAAACCTCGCGCGGCTCGTGCCCAAGCTCAAGTGCGAACTTACAGGGCGCGCGCGGTCCCAGGCCGAGAGCTACTGGAACGCGTGGTTCCGCCCGACGACGCACGCGATCGTCATGGGCAAGGCCGTCGTGATCGAGGCCAGCGCGAGGCGCGAGTCGCTGTACGCGGCCTCGGCGACCTATGCGTTCGACGCCGACCGCCGCAACGTCTTTGGCTGGCGCCAGCAGTGGACACCGCAGCTCGTGCACAAGGAGCAGTGGAAGTTCGTGCCCGTGGACGACGCCAAGTGGGACAAGTTTTACCTTCAAAGTGTCGCGTACGGCGAGTACTTGTACGTGGACACGCGCCACCGACTGGGTGAAGGTAGTGCCCACGGCGTCTTTCTCTGGCGAAACAGCAAGGACCCGGACGCGTCCGTGGGCGAGGCTGCCCACTGGGAACTAATTCCAATCGGACCCCCGGTGGACGACGCGTTTGCCATCTACAATCCGTATTCGCATACGTATCTGAGTGCCAACGGCGACGTGTTTGACAGCGAGCGTCGCTTCCTCACAACGGCATCCCAGGAGATCGCCGGCCTTGCGTGGCAGCCCGAGCACACGTGGCGTATTCGGCCGCAGCGCATGACGCCGATCGAAAAGGGAGTCGCGCTCTTTTACGAAAAGCAGTACGCGGCGGCCGAGCACCAGTTTTCGCTGGCGTTGGAGACGGCAGCCGAGCTCGAGTTTCTGCCCAAGCTGTCGTGCTATGCGTACCGTATGGCGTGCCACGCGCGGCTCGGGAAGCGGGGCAGCGAGGGCGACGGCAAGTCGATCCAAAGCGACTTTGACGCGATCGATCGCCTCGGTGGCGCCAAGGCTGCGCTGCTGTACGGCGTCTACGACCGCTGGAAAGAAGGTGCGGCAGTACTGGGCGAGGCACTCCCCGTAAACGATGAGCCGCAGGGTTGCGTGCAAAGTGTCAGTGTACTGCAGAGCCACTTGGAACGTGGCTTGCAGTGCCTACTCCAAAAGCAGTACGACCGCGCGCTCGCGGCGTTCCGCGAGGTCACGACGATCCAGTTGAATGCGAGCGACACGGAGCGGCGTGCACTGAAGGCTTCTGCGCAGCTCCACTGTGCCAAGACATACTACGCCATGGGCATGACCGACGAGGCACTTGTCCTTCTCGAGGCCATGGACAGAGACGGCAAGAGCGAGGGCGGGTGTGGACACGTGCCATTGGACACGGAAGTGCGCGTACTGCTGCTCACGGCTCGGTGCCTCCGCACGCTCAAGCAGTTTGACAAAGCGATCGCCCTGCTGCAGCATGCTCTGGAGAGACTCTCGTGTTTACCAGAGACTGGAGTTGCTGCCAGTAACAAGCACACTGAGGCAAAAGACACGGCGTGGCTGCAGCAGAGTATACTGGTGGAACTGCGGCTTGTGGGGATCTTCCAACGGCAATACCTCGACCGGTTGCTCGCCTCGAAGGAGCCAGAGACGAGGTGTGCCATGCCCGTGGGGCTGTCTACGAACCAATCGGAGAAGAATGAGGAGCCTCAACTGAACGGCGAGCTCGAGGCCGAGCAGCTTGTGAACCTCTTCCAGTGTCCACTCACGCTGGAGCTCATGCGCGACCCCGTGGTGACGCCCAACGGGAACACGTACGAGCGTGAGATGATTGAGCGCCACATTGACAGTGTGGGCCCGTGGGATCCGCTCACGCGGCAGCCGCTGGCCAAGACCGAGCTCCACGCAAACCGCGCGCTGAAGTCGCTCATGGCGACCATGCTGAGCGAGCACCGCCTCGGACGATTGCTGGCCGAACTGAGTTGACCACAACCAGAGGCAGTGAGCTCCAGTGTATAGCATTTGTACTGTATGAGTCCGTCCCAATACGACATTACTCAAGACAAAACGCATCCAAGGAGTTGGTTGTTAACGATAAGCTCGGGGCTACTCCTGTCTTACCCTCGAAGGAATCGGCCCGCGGAAGCTGGCCGACACACCAGCCCTTAGAGTGTCACAGATTGATAGATGGTCGATTCCGTGCTGTTCTTGAATATCGCAAACGACCGAAACGTGTAATCTAGGTTCACGGGCCCGACCTTCACGTTATCCCAACGTCTGCCGCCCAAAAAGGAGAGTCCAGCGCAGTAGTGATTGCTCCACACGGCCACACTACCAATCCCCGCAAGCTGCGAAAAGTCGTACCACACGAGCTGACCGGCAGCGAGATGGCCAAGCTCGTAGCAAACGTTGAACGAGGGTGATTGGATCGTGATGGCTCCGCCTTCGCCCGTCACAAGCGTCACCATTTTGCCGAGAATCGCCGGCGTCAACGGGTTGCCGGTGATGGGAGGTCTGTTGGCGGGGGTCGGTAGCGGCGGTGGGGCTGGTGTCGTGGGGGTATAAGGCGGCGCAGGCCAGCCTCTGGCCAAGTCGCTGATCCGATAGTCACTGCTGGCAACCTCGACATCATCAAAGATCACAAACGACTGGAACTTTCGCGCGACTAAGGCCGGGGTCACACCATCAAAGCTATAGTCATGACGTTCAGACGGCCAGCCTGTGCAGTGCGGCAAATTATAGAGGCGCACGGCACCCTGGCTTCTGCTGCTAAAGTCCATGAAGAGGTTGTCGTAGCTTGAGAAAATGCCTTGGCACTCTCGCGTCCGCAGGTTCGGGATCGTGACTGGACCGCCCGGCGTCACGACAATCGCGGTACTTTTCGTGATCGAAGTGTACGCGTCGATGTTCAACTTGTTGGCGGCGTTATCAGCGTCACTGAAGATGGCGAGTGATATGAACTGATACTCGGGACCGACGAGACCACCGCTGGTCTGTGCGAACCCCCACATCGTGCCAGCACACCGGTCGCTCATCCAGAGCTTGACACTGCCCGGCACGGACGAGAAGTTGAAGCTCGTGATTTGTCCGCCGACGTGGTACGCAAAAGTATAGCACACGTGAGTGTCCAGCTTGTCCAGGGTCAACTGACCGCCGACAGTGGTGATGGAGACCGTGCCGTCGATGGCTGGCCATGCATCGAGTGGTGATGCCACTAGCCCTAGTGCGAGGAGCAGGAGAAGCACGCGCCGATACAGTTGCTGCATGGAGGTTGGAGAGAGGATTGCCTTACGTAGGGTTGGTTCAGAACTGAGCACGAGCTCCACGTCGTTGAGCTGCCGGTCTTCCGTGGTCTGGTTTTCTGGTGCAATGTGAGTCGATTGTACCAAGCGAAGCCATTTTGGGTAGTGTTCTGCGCCGGCGGGCTACACACGTCGCAGATTGTGTGCCGCCACACCAAGTCGAAAGTTCCAGGACAGGCGCACCGACAGGCGCGCGGTCCAAGGAGGGTTTCGAAATCCTTCCCGAGTTGCATGTTCTATATTTG
>JAADXL010000628.1:0-20511 GCA_023337755.1 Pythium aristosporum | reverse complement strand
TGGATTTTGTTCTTGACCTGAAGACACGTCAGATCACAGGTGGGCCAACGGGACTGAAGATGCTTGGCAGTAACGTTAACGGCAATGACTTAATCATTAACTTTTCCGTTGCTGGCAGCATAGACGGCGGGTTCGTTCTCGCTTTTGGGGAAGTGAAAGATAGCACAGGGACTTCATATCAGATGCCGGGCTCTAGTTGGAGTAGCGGAGATGGAACGGATGACAATCATACGATCATCTCTTCTACTGTCGAAAATGGAGCCAAGATGAAGGGGGAAATACAGATGCACATCACCACCTACCCGATGAAAGTCAGTTCACCATTCTCTATCGAAATTCCAGTGACTCCCTAAAGAAAGTGTGAGCAGTCATAATAGCAAGCCACATGAAGTAGTCATGAACTATAATGAAAACATCTACACTACACCGATATGCTCACAGGAAAGGGTGTTGTCCCAATGAATAACCGTTCGATCCGTTACCCGCAACCGCTCACGCCGGGAGATACTATTGGCGTGGCTGCGCCCTCCAGCGGTGTAAGTGAATCCTTGCATCATTACCTTGAAGAGAGCAGACACAACATAGAGCGCCTTGGCTTTGGTGTTCAGGAGAGCCCCTTTCTACGGCATAACGCCAAATGTGTAAGTGCATCCAAGGAGGACCGCGCTGCCGAGATCAATGCATTTTTCCGTGACCCGGGGATTCAGGCCATATTCCCTCCGTGGGGCGGAGAATTCCTCATGGATATCCTGCCCCTGCTGGATTGGGAAGCCTTGAACACTTTACCCCCTAAATGGGTCATGGGATATTCGGATATTAGTACCTTTTTATTCGCTTACACCCTGATCACTGGAACGGCTTCGGCACACGGTACAAACTACGTGGATCTTAGGTCCAATGAACTCGATCCGTTAACCGCCCGCTGGATTGATGTGTTACAGACTGGACACGGAGGACAGATTACTCAATCTTCCTCCACTCACTATCAATCGGAATGGAAACCGGAGTTAGCCGGGTTCAACCTGGATACCCCTTCTCGCTGGAAACAGCTGGGACAGACCGAGGATTCGGACTCACAGGTTACGTTCTCAGGTCGGTTGATCGGCGGCTGTATGGATACAATCACTTGTCTCATTGGCACGCCTTACGCACCTGTTGAAGCGTACATTAATCAATACTGTGCAGAAGAAGGAACAATCTGGTATCTGGAAAGCTGTGAGATGAATGCGGGTGATATTTACCGTCATCTGTGGCAGATGAGACAAGCCGGCTGGTTTGCTGGCGTTAAAGGTTTCATGTTCGGACGTCCTGCTGGCTATTCGGATACAGGTGATTTCAACTTCACCGATGCCCTATCTTCAGCGCTTGGAGATATGGATGTTCCCGTACTGTATGATGTGGATCTTGGCCACATCCCGCCACAGTTAACCTTTGTGAATGGCGCACTGGGCAAAGTCGCTTATAAGAATGGGCACGGAAGCCTTGAGATGGCATTTGTGTGATCACCTTTTCTAGGCAGATGCATACCTTGAAGTAAGAAATTATTTTGAGGAAGGGTTGTGCATCATGTCTGAATCCACATCCACACCATCCGCACGGGTCGTATACCAAGCCAATCAACCGATGCTCCAATCCGTGCAAAGTGTGCGGAATATGCTTCATCATACAGCCCGGCAGCATGTCGGCAAGAAGGTGCAAGTCCAGAATATCGATGGTCAGGTATGGGAAGGTGTTATTATCAGCGCAGATCGGGGAATTCTGTATCTCCAGGTTACGCCGATGCATGGATATCCTGAGCCACGCGCCTTGTTTGGACCTACCATTTTGCCACTCGTGCTGTATGAACTGTTGGTCATTACGCTGTTGATGTAGTTGTTTTTTTGTCTGGATTGGGAATTAACCTAAAAAGCTCCGTTCCTGCGCCTCTCGGGCCTTGGACGAAGCTTTTTTTGGTTTTGGGGTGGTTGGGGTCGTCATTCGTGCGGTATGTTTCCTTGCTAACGTGTGAAATATGATACAATGGTGTCGGCACAAGCCTTATCTCATATGAACGGAGCTTGATCCGGTTGGAATACATCCCTCATGATCCTCCACCCGTGCCTCAGACTGAGACGGAACTGGTTGGGTCAGATCATACTGAACAATCCCGTGTGATTGCGATCTGTCTATTGGCAGGCAAAATCATGCTGCAAAGCGGTGGTGAAACCTACCGTGTGGAAGATACGATGAAACGCATGGCTGCCGCGCTAGGTCTTCCCCATTCGCATAGTTATGTTGTGCCCACAGGCATCTTCTTCTCGGTTGATGCAACCGAGCCTGCCAAGCTGATTCGGATCTCCGAACGAACCACGGATTTGCACAAGGTATCCGAAGTGAATGCCGTTTCCCGGCGTATCGGACAAGGTGAACTGACCGTTGAAGAAGCACATGCCTTGTTACAACAAATTGAAAAACAGCCCTCCTCCTATTCTGCGGTTGTGCGGCTTATTGCAGCGGCATTATCCAGTGGGTGCTTTACCATTATGTTCGGTGGAGGTTGGGTGGACTTTCTCCCAGCGGTACTCTGCGGCGGTATTGGCTATGCAGCGGTCATTGCCTTCCATCGACTGGTACTCGTGAAGTTTTTTGCCGAGCTGACAGCTTCATTTGTCATTGGCCTACTCGCCTTTTTGCTTGTCTATATGGGCGTGGGTCATGAACGGGACAAAATCATAATTGGTTCAGTCATGCCCTTGGTACCGGGACTACTGATTACCAATGCTGTGCGTGACCTCATGGCCGGACATCTCGTGTCCGGGTTATCCAAGGGAGCCGAGGCGTTTCTGACGGCTTTTGCGATCGGTACCGGCATTGCTGTTGTATTTTCACTTTTTACGTAAGACGGAGGAATGCAGGTTATGCTTCATTTTATTGAACAAGCCCTGACCAGCTTTGTCGCTTCGGCCGCATTCGGCATTATATTCAACGCACCAAGGCGAATGCTGCTTCACGGTGGATTTGTCGGCATGATCGGCTGGATCATCTATATTGTGCTCGAATATGCTGCGGATGCCGTTCCTGCAACTTTGGCAGCGACCATCGCGGTAGGTGTCATCAGCCAGCTGTTCTCCCGCATGTTTCGTGCGCCTGTCATTATCTTTAGCGTTGCAGGTATCATTCCGCTCGTTCCAGGTGGGCTGGCGTATAATGCCATGCGCAGCTTTGTGCAAAATGACTACGGGGCTGCCATGGAGATGGCTGCCAAGGCACTCATGTTATCTGGTGCCATTGCGGTAGGACTTGTACTTTCCGAGGTGTTGAACCAGATGATCCGTCGTTTACCCGGATCGTTGCGAGCAAAATCATAACAGCATTTTCCCATCATAAGCACAATATAGACCCGCTAGAGACAAGAATACTCTCCTGTCCTTCGCGGGCCTTTCATATTTCTCACAATCGTTGATCCGTAATCGTATATGGTTTGCTGTATGCGTTTCATTCAGCTGGCATAGCACGCTTCATAACCGATGCGAATAGATCTGCTGCCACGCCACTTCCCGATCTCATATAATGCTCAGCATCTGTACGGTCAAATCCCATCCAGACTGCTGCCGTCCACTTATTGGTATATCCCACAAACCACAGGTCCCGATTGGCTTCCCTGCCTACGCCAGGTAAGGCAGCCTGTGTTGTTCCCGTCTTCCCTGCTACCTTATGCCGACCAAGCTGAGCCCGGCTGCCAGTTCCCTGACTGACTACATCCTGAAGCATACCTGTCATGGCATTTGCCGTACTGGCGGAGATCACCTGCTTATTCTCTGGTTTAAAAGCATAGATCATCCGGCCGTGTGAGTCTGTAATTTCACGAATTAGATGTGCCGTATTCAACTTGCCGCTATTGGCAAAGACGGAATATGCCTGTGCCATCTTTAACGGAGATACCCCCTTATGCAAACCACCCAAGGCAATCGATAAATTGAGATCCTCCTTGCCCAGTTCGATACCTAATCGATCAGCGAATTGATGTGCGCGTTCCAGACCTGTCTCATGCAGCAGCCACACAGCTGGCGTGTTAATGGACTGTTCAATGGCTTGCGACATCGTGACCGTACCTCTGTAACGCCCACCCAGGTTGCTCGGTTGATAGCTGCCATATTTCATGCGTTGATCGGGCAACTTACTCTCCGGCTTAAACCGCCCGGATTCCAATGCAGGTCCATATGCAATAATTGGCTTGAATGCAGAACCCGGTTGCCTTGCATCCGTGGTCGCCCGGTTGATGCCTCCTTTCACGGGGTCGCGCCCGCCCATCATCGCTTTGACTTCACCATCATGCTGATCAATAATGACCATGCTCGCCTGCACCTGATCATCCTTACGATCATCGGTGAACCTGGAAGATTCGCGGAATGCTTGCTCCATCGCAAGCTGCGCTTGATCATCCAGCCCCGTACGAATGGTCCAGCCTGTAGATTGAATCTCTGCTCCACTCTTGCCTGTGAGGCGGGAAGCTTCCTCGATCACCGCATCCACAGCAGACACGTAGGCAGGCACTGACGAGCTTGGAGTCGATACAGAGGTTGTATCGGGCGGTGTATAGTCCACACTTCGCGCTTCCTCCATCTGTCCCTTTGTAATGATTCCTTGTTCATGCATCAGCCCAAGAACTACAGCACGTCTTTCTTTGGATAGATCTTCCCGATCCACCGGGTTGTATATGGAAGGCCCTTTGGGGATCCCAGCCAGCGTAGCCATTTGCCAGATCTCCAACTGATGTAAATCCTTAATTCCGAAGTAGCGCCAAGCCGCCGCTTTAACCCCGTATTGCTGACGTCCCATGAAAATATGATTCAAATATAGCTCCAATAGCTCATCCTTGCTAAATCTCTTTTCCATCGCCATGGAAATCGACATTTCATTCACCTTGCGAACCAGCGTTTTATCTCCGTTCAAGTACAGATTTCTTGCCAGTTGCTGCGTAATGGAGCTGCCTCCCTGACTCAAGTTCATATGTAAAACATCCTGCACGATCGCCCTGCCAATACCGATAAAATCCAATCCATCATGATTATAGAAACGTCGATCTTCCGTAGCCAGAAATGCCTGTTTCAACATATCCGGTATGTCTTTCAAATCAGCATACTCCGCATACCCTTTGGTCTGGGTATGCGATCTGAAAATTTCTGTTCCATCAGCATTGATAATTATTGTGGAGGAGGCCACCGAAATAGCCTGAGCATTATTTCGGAGTACACTTTCCCCGTAATAAACCAAATATATATAACCAAGTGCAAGAAAAATAACGATGAGAACGAGTGCATCAAATGTGTGATACATCCAGCGCTTTAATGCGAATCTCAACATTCCGGGTCCTTGTATACATGTGGAATGGAGCCCGAATATTCCTGTGGCTTCATTTTCATGGAATCCAGAGCAAGTTCCAGCCTTAACGTCTGTTCATACGCAAGTCTGACCCAATGCTGAATCTCCGCTTCATCCCGGCAGCGTCCTTCCATGATCGTATCCAGCGAGGAACGAACACCATAGAGAGTCAGCTTAATCGGCAAATCGGAACTTATGCGAACAGATTGTGATTGTGATCCATTCAAATCCTCCTGAATACGTTGCATATGGCTTCTCTCACTTTCTGACGCCATTTGTTGCCCGCTACTTTCATCGCCATACATACTAGGACTGAACCAGTCTTCCCCTCCCGGCTCTCTATCTACCCACTCATGGTCTGAACTGTTTAACCTCTCCGCCTGCATACGTGCGGTAACTTCATTCAGATCGGCGGCAATCTGCCGCAGTTCCCCACCGTTCAACACTTCAATCTTTGCTGGAATTCGGCCATTTGCCAGTTCATGAGTTCCACGACCAATAACCTTGAGGTCATCTGCAATCTTCTCGGATCGAATCCAGAAAAATAACGCAAACAAACCACCCCCGAAGAATATAACCAATGGCGTTGTACCGATGTGGTTTATCACCCAGTGCATAACGCGAGTTATTTCGGTTGTCCCAGACAGGATATGACGGTGGGCAAAACGTAACATGTGATACACGACAAATAGGAGCGCTGCGCTAAGTAACGCGCTTGCTCCGCAAATATATATGTATCTCAGTCTGACTGTACGTAATAATAATCTCATATTCGGCATCCTCCTCCATTTTGCAGTTCATGCCTGCGATTGAGGTTAAGAATACCGAATATTTCTTAATGAGGAAGTGGGTAACTTCTTATCATTTTCTTAATTCAGCAAGTCCTCTTACACTAGACGAGAATTCTGCCAGGTTACCGTTCCTCTTGATTTCTATTCAGCGGAGGAGCCGTTACAGGAAAACGCGTAACAAAATCGGTTCTGCCCTGTTCACTGTAAGCAGCAATACTTCCTTGATGTAATTCTATCATCGACTTGGCAATGGCCAGCCCCAGTCCGGTGCCTCCCGTATCACGAGAGCGGGACTTGTCCACCCGATAGAATCGATCGAATAAATGTGGCAAATCCTGTGCCGGAATCGGTTCACCATAATTGCTAATGCGCACCACAGCTTCTTCACCTTCAAGAGCCAACGCGATCTCCATCACTTTTCCCTGTGCCCCATAACGGATCGCATTACTGAACAGGTTCTCATACGCACGAACAAGCTCCCCAGGAGCGGCCTGAATCCACAAAGGTTCTTGTCCACCAATGATCTTGTATGTCATGCCGGCTTCTTCCAGCATCGGAGCGAACTCTTCCGCAAGCTGCATTAGAAACGGGCTCAGGTTCAAGGACGTCAATGACAAGGGCAGGCTCCCTCCACTGACACGGGTATATTCGAACAAATCGTCAATCAGCTTCCTTAATGTTAAGGATTTCTCGTACGCAATGCTCACGTAATAGCGCATCTCAATTTCATCCTGATACCGATCCTTCTCTATGTACTCCAAAAATCCAAGAATGGAGGTCAGCGGAGTCCTAAGATCATGAGAAATGCCCGTAATCAGGTCATTTTTGGCAGCGACCGCACTACGCTCTTCCTGCAATGACCATTGCAATTGTTCAGCCATCTGATTAATACTGGCAGCCACAACGCCAAATTCATCCGATGTCTTCACCTCGATCCGATGGGACAGCTCCCCTTTGGCAACTTCCTGAATTCCCGCAGTAATCTCGTCCAGAACCAGCATTACCCTGCGCGTAAACAGGAAAAAGAACAACACAAAGCCAAGTATGCCAACTATAATCATTAATGGCACCGACCCAATATTGTTCACCAGCCACCTGATGCCCCTTGCAGGGACCGAATAATCAGGATAGGACTGAGCTGCCAGAATGGACTGTACAACTTTGCTGCCTCCGTACAATATAGCCGCTGTCAAAATACCGCTCAGCAGAAATGCGTAGATAAATTTCCAACGGACTGTATTAATTAATTTTGAATTCATCTCGGAAACTCCCTGCTCACGCCCTGTATCCAATTAACCCTGTAGACGCACGTGCTTATTGTGGTTTGATCATTTTATAACCAACACCCCAGATCGTCTGTATGAACTTGGGATGTTTGCTGTCGAGTTCGATTTTCTCACGAATCTTGCGGATATGCACCATGACTGTATTGTTAGACTCCATAAATTCCTCTTTCCAGACCTGTCTGTAGATCTGCTCCATACTAAGCACGGAACCTTGATGTCGCGCGAGCAGCTCCAGAACGGCAAATTCACGGGGAGTCAGGCGAACAGGCTGTTCATCCACCCAGACCTCATGGGTATCGGTGTTGATGACCAAATCGTCAATCACCCATTCATGCTCCTTGTTTTCACGACCTTCATTGAAGGTATGATACCTGCGAAGCTGGGATTTTGCCCGTGCCACGAGCTCAAGGGGGTTAAATGGCTTGGTCACATAATCATCAGCACCAATGCTTAACCCAGTGATTTTATCCATATCCATGCTTTTGGCGGACAGCATAATGATCGGCATTTTCTGCTCTTCCCGAATTTTCATGCATGCTTCGATTCCATCCATATTAGGCATCATGACATCCAGAATAATCAGATCAATCGGCTCTTTCTTCAATTGCTCAAGGGCCTCGATCCCATCATTCGCTGTCAGAACCCGATAACCTTCATTGCCAAAATAAATCTCCATCAGTTTAATAATATCCTGCTCATCATCCACAAGCAGAATGGTTGCTGGCTGTGCCACGGCATTATTCCTTTCCATTCCATGAATCATTGCTTGTTCAAAGTATACCACTAGGGAATGAATCTGCGAAAATTATCGGTCTTGGAAAGGGTCAACAATGTTGAGTTCCCAGTCACCTGAATACCCTTTCATAATAGGTTCGATTATCGTTACCTGATGCAGTCCCTGAATATGTTTCAGTCTATCTATCATCGTAATAAGTATTGTACCGTTGCCTTTTCCGGATAACATGCTCTATGTATTCTATCCAATCTTGTTCTATTCAGGCAGAATCTCGTATTATGGACCTTGGCTTTCTATTCAAACAACGCTACTTTGGGCTCTATGCCAGTCAGAGTCAGCATCGTATGCAGTTGGCCCCTGTGATGATACACATGCCCCATGATCTCAAGCAGCCACTCCAGACGACTGTATGAAGCTCCCCAATAGGAGTCAGTCACCTGTAATAATTCCTCCGTATTAAATTGTCTGTACCGATGGTAGAGGTACATCTGATTCGCAATCAGGGCTTCCTTGATCTCACTGAGCGTATTCGGCTGATTTTTCTCGTAAAACAAAGCCATTTCCGCTTCGGAAGCTCCCTCCGAAATATGTACATCCGCACGACAAATGATGGATAGATGAGAAAGTAATTCTCCCACCGGCCGTTTACCTTCAATCGGCGTCAAAGCCAAATCCTGTTCGGACAGTTGATCACATAAATTGATTAATGATGTCACTGCCACATCAATATGTTTAAATGCAGACTGAATCAACAGATACACTCCCTTTTTATCCCATTATACAGAACGTATGATCGCTAATCAACCCATATATCCCCCCCCTTTATATATAAACCAGCCATGCTCAAAAACCAACAATTACGAACAAAAAGAGTCCCTCCTCCCTCTTATAGACGGAATTTGGGACATTTTATTGCTCCTATAATAACAAATGCAGACTTAACTTGAATATAACGAACAATGCGTTTGATCGAATCGTCCCGCGAGCAAGTCAGCCTTGCGAATGAAAAATTGTAGCTCCCCGCAGTCCCACCATTGAAAACCGATGGCGTCATGGGTATCAATTTTCAACAGAAGTAGGGTATCCGAAAGCTCCTGCCGTGTCCGTTCCTCATCTCCGCCATAATGAGCAGTCAGCTTCCTCTCACACTCCTGCTCGTCATAACCATACTCTTCACCAAGTACGATCTGTAACAGTGCCTGATGTTCAGCATCCGGATGCTGACCGTCAGGGTATCCAAACATGCCCCCCCAGTTCTGCGTACTCGGATGATTCCAGCTGGACTCAAATTCGAGGTATCGGTCATACAGACCTTCCTCCCCTTCGACAGCTACCGTTCCACCAGACAGTGGGGCGGCGATTGTATTCAGAGCCAGAGAATCAATGTATGCGTATGTAGGAAACTCGAGATTAGGCAGCACTGTTACCGAATGCGCTACAAAATCGTCCTCACCCAGCGCGGTTTCACCATCAGGCTCTCGCCTTGTCAGGTTATGAGCGTCCGGCTCGTAAATCACACGATGCTCAATATGATAAGCAGGTTCATCCACACCAATGAAGAAGTATAACATGCCCCGTTCGGGCAAACTCCCACGCCCATCATTTGGCGTATATGGCGTCAAATCCACGAGATTCAACTGGGCCAGGAACGTCATGGGCACCCCATCCTGTGTCAAAGGCCATTTCATGTGCTCCGGCAGATCCGGATTTCCACCAACACGTGAATTTCCTGTTCTGCGATACTCATCCACTGTCGATACATCAAGGCGAATTCCCCAACGACTTGAAGATAACAGCAGATCGGCAGCATTACCCAATCCATATTCCTCAAGTGTTTTCCGGGCTTTTCTGGTCAGACGTTCACATTGTTCAGGTTTAATCATACAGATCCTCCCCTTCTGACAATACATCTATGGTGAGACATATTCAGGTTCACACCTGTATATTCTTCCGCTGCCTCTTCTTTCCCTGCTTCAAGCGAAAAAAGAGACTGACATCCGCTGTCAGTCCCTTCCTTATTATCTAAACCATTCATTCTTAACGGTTCCGATTCGGTAATTCATCCTGGAAAGCACGAATATGCTCCTCGCCATCCAGGAATTCATGCGACTGGTGTGCGGCCATTACACCATGATAACTAATATCCAGACCCAGATCTTCCTCTTCTTCCGTGGAACGGACGGGAACAATCTTGCCAATCAGCTTCAGTCCGATCCAGGTCATGACAAATCCCCAGACGACCAAAGCTGTGAGGCCGAGTGCCTGAACACCCAGCAGCCTCCAGCCGCCTCCCATAAACAAGCCACCATCTGTTGCAAACAAACCCACGGCAATCGTTCCCCACATCCCGGATGCAGCATGAACAGGGAACGCGCCCACCGGATCATCAATCTGCCTGCGGTCCAGCCAATTCGTTGCGGCCATCATGAGCAAACCGGATACCGCCCCGATGAATATCGCAGCCACATCACCAACAAATGCACAACCCGCAGTAATGCCGACCAGACCGGCAAGCGAGCCATTAATGACCGATGGTGCATCCGAACGATTGAAACGGAACAATGTGTACAGCAGTGTAACCGCGCCGCCCGAAGCAGCAGATAACATCGTAACGATGGCAATGTGACCGATCCTTACATCTGTCGCGCTGAGCGTACTTCCTGCATTGAAGCCAAACCAGCCGAACCATAGTAAAAACGCTCCTACAGACGCTAGCGGCAGATTGCTCGGAAGTGCAATTGCACTCACGCCAAGTGGCGTGTATTTGCCTTTACGTGGCCCAATAATAATTGCTGCGGCCAGTGCAGAGAACCCACCCAAAGCGTGAATGACAGCGGAACCGGCAAAATCCTGCATCCCCAGCTTGCTGAGCCAGCCGCCCCCCCATGCCCAGTGTCCACCAATCGGATAAATAATCGCCGTCATCAATATGATGTACAGCAGATAGGCACGAAAGTTAATCCGCTCAGCCACAGCACCCGATACGATGGAAATGACAGCAATGGTAAACGCCGCCTGGAACAGCCAGAATGTTTCCAATGATACTGGCACGTCCAGGTGAGACAGGTCACCATTCAGGAAGAATCCGGTTATACCTACAAAGCCTCCAGCATCGGAGCCATACATCAAGCCAAATCCGATCGCATAGAAAAGCAATGTTCCAATCGTAATGTCGGCGAAAACCTTCATAATAATATTCACGCTATTTTTATAACGTACAAAGCCAGCCTCCAGCAGGGCGAATCCGCCCTCCATCAATAAAATCATGGCTGCACTCAGTACGACCCAGACCGTATCGATCCCGGAGCTTAATGTCTCCAAAGTCATGCTTGTACATCCTCCGTTTCCCTAAGCTGTCTGATCTCCCGGATCGTTTCGGGCGTAAGCTCAATTTCGTCCCGTTCGATGCTGTCCGGATGCTTGATTCGTTCGGCAATGCGATCCAGGTCTCGTATCCGCCGACGAATTTGTTCCATTTTGCGAAAACGTTCCTTCACCTGGACCATATATTCTACCGCTTGGTGATGGGATGCGGGTCGCCCTGCGAACCATTTGCGTACTGTCGACAAGGATTGATATGCCACTTCTTCCGCACGTTTCTTTTGCTCGAATTGTTCAATTTTATGTTTGAGCGTTTCGATCTCATTTTCTTTTTTGACCTTGAGCTGTTGGATAAGGTACAATAAATCGGACGATGATATTTGCAATGCTGTATGGTGATACACCTCGTCAATTACTAACATATCATGTCAGGACTCCTTACATATCAAGTTACTTGTTATCGATTATAGAGTCCAGTAGCACTCAGCGTCAATCCTTTTTTGGCGATGGCATAATTTGAAATGGCTTATTCACGAGAAATAGCTTTATTTTTATGTATATAACTTCGTATAATAAAGTTAATGAATTACATTTTCTGTATTCGGTGAGATGAATCTTGCGCAATAGGTTAATTTTGCAAGTTATCATGAGAAGCCTCATCTGGGACAGATCCAGGATATGAAGCAAAGGCTTGGCGTGTCGCACACCTAAGTCATAAGACATTTGTTCGATGTAAGCAAAAATAACCTCCAATCAACGTACTGTGGATCTGGAGGTTTTCATTTGTTATGAAACATGCTTATATTTTTTTGCCCAAAATCGCCAAATCCCGGTTGACGCCATCCAGCACAGCCACTTCAGGGTAATACCCCCACTGTTCAAAACCATGTTTGCGCAATAATCCCAGACTCGGTTCATTGTGACCAAAGACAAAGCCCAGAATTGTCTTGATTCCAAGTGCAGGACATGCGGCAAAAATCGTGTTCAGCAAACGTCCACCCGCCCCAATTCCCCGGCACTGTTGATCCACATATACACTGACTTCTACCGTTCCATTGTACGCAGGACGTCCATAAAACGAACTCAGGCTGGCCCAGGCTACAACCTGTCCTTCATGCCTCATCACCCAAAGTGGACGATGATCCGATGAATGCTCCTCAAACCACAGAATACGTTGTTCTACGGTCACCGGCTCCAAATCCGCCGTCACCATCCGGCTCTCAATCGTGGAATTATAGATCTCCACAATCCTTGGCAAGTCCTCACGACGTGCATACTCAATCTGCACACTACCCAGCTCCATGTCTACTCCTCCATCAACCTGATCGATTCTATCTTATGACGGTATTATAACGGAGGAAGGAAGCCGACGTCATCCCCAAACATTCGGTCAGCCCCGCAATTACTCAGGCAATCCCTGGATGGTCTTTCCCCGAGTTAACCGCTGGCTCTGATCCGCCCAACGAATGTTAACGGAACGGGAAGTGAATAGGTCAGGGCCGTCCGATACCTGAAAGTGCAGATGAGCTTCACTGGAGTTCCCTGAGTTGCCCAGTTCTCCAATGAGATCTCCCTGCTTGACTTTATCCCCTTTTTTGACTGCTACACTTCCTTTTTTAATGTGTCCGGTGATGCTATATTCTCCATGTCCATGGTCAATGACCACATAGTTACCCGCTGGCTCTTCCGGATTCATAACGCCTGGCGTATTGTCTGGAATATTATTCTTGATCTCAACTACGGTTCCATCCGCAGCTGCATAGAGCGGCTCACCAAAAGCGTAGTAATTTGCATTCACCTGTGCATCCCCGTTATAGCTGAAACCTTCTTTGGTTCGCACGATATCAAGCGCATAGCGCTGTGTTTCATGCTCGTAATGATAGTTCGACATCACATCGTTGCCTCCCCAGAACACAAACCATTCCCCCTTCATAGGAAACTGAAATTCGGTTTTGGTGAACTTTTGATCCGTATCCTCATGCGTTTCCAGCGGCTGGATCAACAGACCATCAATCTGATTTGCTTTGGTAAAATAGGCTTGAATCCCTTTTGTTCCTGTTTGATCCTTCCAGGCAAACTCGGATAAATTGTTCATTTGGGCATCCACCACTAGATTAAAGGAGGCTACTCCCTCAAGGAATTGGTCGGCAGACGTTTTGAATTGTTCCAGTGTTATCGCCTCCTTCATTTCCGGACTCATCTGACTGTAAATGTCATCCTTAGAACCGTTCATTAACGTATCAATAAAATTGTCAGGTGTAATAATTGCGCTCACCTCTGAACCGGAACTCTGTTCCTGATGTTTACTCTCACCATCTTCATTCGGATTGGAAGTCTGTTCGGCTGACTGTTGCTCCGCCTGTTCGGATGTAATCGAGTTACTGTTACTGCATGCAGACAACATGACGCAGGCACCAAGGGTAATGGCAAGCAGCTTCCAGCCCTTTCTGCTCTGTAACTTCTCGTGTGCTGCATACCGTGATTCCAGCTGACTTTCCCCGCAATTCAAGCGGTACTCCTGTACTTTAGTTTTCTCATTTAACATCTTCGTTCTCCGCTTCATTCTCAACATCCCTTCTGGTGATCGATATACTTTCCAGTTAAGTGTACAGAATGAATCTTATCCTTCGTCTAACCAGTCCTTACATGTAGTTAAACTGTAACGGCTTCCATCGCTTCATAATTAAGATTCCGTTAAGAGAGCTTGCACACTACATAGCCCTCCCGGATGGTATGATTAGCAATAAACTTAAGGAATTCCTAGGAGGTCATTTCACATCATGGATCACGTCTCCATACTGCTAGTTGATGATGAACAAGCCATCTTACATATGCTCAAAACCGTTCTGCTCAAAGAGCAATTTGTAGACATTGACACCGTCACGACTGGAGAAGAAGCGATTACCGCTTGCGAAAATAAAACCTATCATTGCATCGTGCTCGACATCATGCTTCCTGGTAAAAGCGGACTCGAAATCTGTCCTTTTCTGCGGCAAGTGACCGATGCACCGATTCTTTTTCTGACCGCCAAAACAACCGATTATGACAAGTTAACCGGATTCGCCGTTGGCGGCGACGATTATGTCGTTAAACCATTTAATCCATTGGAAGTGGTGGCTCGGATCAAATCGCTGCTGAAACGTTATTTGCCTACCAAAATAGCGACGACTACAACTGCGAATCCACCCACTTCTGACGTAACTTCGTCATCTCCTATTATGAAGGAAGGGGTATATGATTTTGGCCGCTTTCAAGTATTTGAACAAGCCGGTGAACTTCGGGTTGAAGGACAGGGCGTACCTTGTCCGGCTCTTGTCTATCAGCTGCTGCTTTTCTTCTGCAAGCATCCCAATCGTATTTTCACCAAATCCGAATTGTACGAGCGGGTATGGGGTTCGGAAGCCATCAGCGACGACAACACCGTTATGGTTCATATACATCGTATCCGTGAGCGAATTGAAGCCGATCCCTCTAACCCTGTCTTTCTCGTCAATGTCCGGGGTCTGGGCTACAAACTCATTCAGCCAGAAAAAGCGTTCCCTTTATGAGTATTCGTCGCAGATTGATGACCCGATTTGTCGGGATGCTTGCCGGGGCCGTCGTTATGATTATCCTATTGGGCTCTGCTGCAACCTACTGGGTTTTTCAGAAGATTAATGAAGTGAACCTGGTAGATGATTTTGCTTACAGTGGTCTTGACCAATTGATTAATACTGCAGAGATTATGCCGGATGATACCATACGTTATGATCCAGAGTTGCTGAAACAGGTCGATAAAAATCAGGGGTGGCTGCAAGTTCTGGATGAGAAAGGCGATGTCATTGATGATTACCACACACCAGCCGATGTTCCTACTCACTATAAACCGGGAGAATTAATTGCTTACTGGGAAGCCAAAAAGCCGTTTCCTTACCAGATCGTCATGCTGATCCGAGAGAAAAACGGAAAGGATTTCACCTTGCTGTATGGCGAACGCAACCCGGCCAAGTCCTTACTTGATCAGATTTATCCAGATCGTCTTTATACCGGTGGGAAGCTTGTTCTGCAGCCTCAACAACAGGAAGCCATACGTTCCGGGAGTGCCTATCTTCAAATTTTAGACGCCTACGGACAGGAACTGGCCTCCTATAACAAACCCGCTATGGATGTGCCGAGCTATTACAGCGTTCAGGAACTGGTTTTACGTATTCGTTATCCCAATCGATACGGAATGTCGACTGCAACCTTTTACGATGAACAAAACGGCACAACCTGGTTGATTAGTGTGCCAGTTAATCCATCCGCATCAGGGGATGAAAATCCCTACAATTTCATTTTGACACCGACGCTCATCGTATTGCTCGTGTCCATCATCTTTCTGCTCATTTTGCTTGCCTTCTGGTACGCCAACCGCTTCGGTTCTCCCATGCTGCATATGCTCCAATGGTTGCAACGTCTGGAGCGTGGGCATTACGAAGAACCGACCGGAATCGGGGGTGTACCTCGCAGTCAGCGTCGTAACGGAAAATGGAAGCGAAAATACCACGTGTATGCTGAAGTGCTCCATTCCATGCAGGCCTTATCCCACACGTTGAAGCGTGATGAGGAACTTAGAAAACAAACAGAGTCACTGCGCGAGGAATGGATCGCCGGAATTACCCACGACCTCAAGACGCCGCTGTCCTCCATCCAGGGATACGCCCATATGCTTGAAGCAGAGAAATATACCTGGTCTACGGAAGAAGTCAGAGAATTCGCGGGCATTATGCTGGACAAATCCATGTATATGGATCGGCTTGTAAACGACCTTGCCATGACATACCGATTACGCAGTGGTGGATACCAGCCAACAGTGGAGGAAACAGACGTAAATACGTTGCTATATGATCTCATTCAGCGCGCCGAACGAAACCCAGCGTATGGTCAGGGTCGCATCCTATTCCAACCTGCCAAAGTTCCGGTATACGGCCATGTGCATATCCCATCGTTTGAACGTATTGTGGATAATCTGACCGCTAACGCCCTTCTGCATAATCCAGCGGGGTCCACCCTGACCGTTAGTGTGCATCCGGGTGAGCAGGCAGGTGAGTTCAGTGTTCATTTTGCCGATGACGGACAAGGAATGGACCCGGAAACGGTTTGGAGGCTGTTTGAACGATATTACCGAGGGACGGATACAGGCACATCCGATGTTGGATCAGGGCTAGGCATGGCGGTTACAAAAGGGTTAATCGAAGCCATGAAGGGTCGTATCGAGGTACAATCTACTTCTGGTGAGGGTACCGTTATTCGATTAATATGGGATGAAAAATCAGAACATGGGTAAAAAAACATTCCGCTTGACCTTTTCATTTTCAATCTATATAATCGACACTCAATAACACCTGTTCCAATATATTGATATTAACTTCAAACCATTTTTGAATAAATTCAAGCGATATCGACTTTGCATATTTGGCGATGACCAGAGACAAGATTCCGTTTGCGTGCTGCCCAGAGAGAGAAGGGATTGGTGAAACCTTCTTCAGCGAACGGACCGGAATTACCCCTCTGCAGCCGTGACCTCGAACCTCAGCTTTCGGTCTTCTTCCTGAATTCCGGACAAAGCTGTCAGTAGAGTTCACCGCCTGATCCCCGATAACGGATTCCAATGAGGGTTATGATGTTTCTTGCTTGCGGCGGCTGGCCGATTGCAGAGGCATTCATAACCAAATTAGGGTGGAACCACGAGCTGAGCGCACTCGTCCCTTTTCCGGGACGGGTGTTTTTTGCGCTTCAAATTTGAATATTGGAGAGTGGTTCACATGAGTAATCCGAATAATAACAACCAATCCAGCAACCCATCGAATGATCAACAGCAACCCGGGCATCCGATTGAAATTTGCCTGCAAGGCGGAGCTGTACGTTCTTACGAAGCAGGCATCACTGTAGGAGCGGTCGCCTCATCCATCAGCACAAGTCTGGGCAAACAGGCCATTGGCGGTATTGTAGATGGCAAGAATGTCGATCTCAATTGGGTGCTGGAACAAGATTGCGAACTCGTCATTGTTACTTTGGACAGCGCGGAAGGTCTGTATCGGTACCGTCACAGCACAGCTCATGTGCTCGCCCAGGCTCTCAAACGCATCTACGGTGCGGAACAAGTGAAGCTGGGCATCGGGCCTGTCATTGAGGATGGATTTTATTACGATGTCGATCTGGAGCATGCTCTATCTATCAGTGATCTGGCTGCCATTGAGCATGAAATGAACAAAATCATAAAAGAAAATGAAAAGATTAGCCGCCGGGTAGTTAGCCGGGAAGAAGCAATCCGCATCTTTGAAGAGATTCAGGACCCGTATAAGCTTGAACTTATTCAGGATTTGCCAGAGGACGCCGAGCTTTCGATTTATGACCAAGGAGAGTTTTTTGATCTCTGTCGCGGCCCTCATCTCCCGTCCACTGGTCGGATCAAGGCATTTAAACTGCTGAATGTAGCTGGTGCCTACTGGCGCGGCAACTCGGATAATAAAATGCTGCAACGCATCTACGGCACTGCTTTCCCGAGCAAATCCCAATTGGATGAACATCTGCACATGCTGGAAGAAGCGAAGAAACGGGATCACCGCAAACTGGGCAAGGAGCTTGAACTGTTCATGTTCTCTGAAGAAGCACCCGGCATGCCCTTCTATCTGCCCAAAGGCATGACTGTCCGCACAGAACTCGAGCAATTCTCCCGTGAGTTGCAGTTACAGGAAGGCTATCAGGAAGTTCGGACTCCACTCATGATGAACAACCGTCTGTGGGAGCAATCCGGTCACTGGGATCATTACAAGGACAATATGTATTTCTCGGAGGTGGATGATTCCACTTTTGCACTGAAACCGATGAACTGCCCGGGACATATGATGATTTTCAAAAATACACTCCACTCCTACCGCGAGCTTCCGATTCGCATGATGGAATTCGGTCAGGTTCATCGCCATGAATTCTCAGGCGCCCTGAACGGCATGATGCGGGTGCGGACTTTCTGTCAGGACGATGCGCATCTCTATGTCATGCCAGAACAGATTGAAGACGAGATTAATCAGGCGATCTCACTGATCGGCCGCATGTACGACATCTTTGGATTCGAGTACAAGATTGAACTGTCCACTCGCCCGGACGATTCCATGGGATCAGAGGAACTGTGGGATCAAGCAGAACGTGCACTGCAAAATGTGTTGGATCGGCGCGGTGTGAAATACCGCATTAATGAGGGTGACGGTGCCTTTTACGGTCCGAAAATCGACTTTCACATTCTCGATGCACTGAAGCGCAGCTGGCAGTGCGGAACAATCCAGCTTGATTTTCAAATGCCCGAGAAGTTCGATCTCACTTATATTGGCGAGGATAGTCTGAAACACCGTCCAGTCGTGATCCACCGTGCCATCTATGGTTCGATCGATCGCTTCATCGGCATTCTGACTGAACATTACGCAGGTGCGTTTCCACTCTGGCTCGCACCCGTCCAAGTGAAGCTGCTGCCTGTGTCGGATCATTACGCAGACTATGCGCTTCAAGTCCAGAGCCAGCTGCGGACTGCCGGCATTCGGGTAGAAACAGATCTGCGCAGTGAGAAGCTCGGCTATAAAATCCGTGAAGCACAGATGGAGAAAGTGCCTTACTCACTCGTACTCGGCGAAAATGAGAAAAATGCCTCATCCGCCTCTGTCCGTGCATACGGTCAGGGCGATCAAGGCATTCAGCGCATTGAAGCATTTATTGAGCTGATTCAGCAAGCTGTGAAAGCAAAAGCCTGAGCGGATCGATCAGGAATTAGCTGAATCTTATCTTCGGACGAAGACGGTCTGCCGCGGAAAATGGCTGCTTCTAATTCTGACGAAATTGGAAGCAGCCCCTTCTGCATTGAAATTTCAGCAGTTACAATTTCTCTTCGGGTCTGAGTCCAACTTGCGCTTCGCTCCATGTCCAGAAACGCTCGGCGGTTGCGTTATCCAAGGCATGAGCTTTCAATTCCTGGTCTTGCTGTTGATAGAAGTAACGCCCGGTTACCCCGGCGATTTCAGGACTTGTGGCGAGATAGATGGCCGTCTGCGCCCCTTCTTCAGGAGAGAGGAAAAAGGGCAGCTTACCCACCGTAGCCATAATACGTGTGCCAAACCCGGTATTGCGGTCTACACCAATACTTGTGCCAACGGCACCGGGATGCAGGCAGTTCACCGTGATCCGGGTATCCGCCAATTTGCGGGCCAGAGCACGGGTGAACAGCACGTTTGCCAGCTTGGATTGGGCATAGCCTTTGATCGGGTTGTACCCTTTATGCAGGTGTGGATCTTCAAAATGGATCTTGCCCGCTTTGTATGCACCAGACGAAACATTCACAATTCGCCCCTGCCTCGCAGCCTTCAAAGGTTCGATTAGGAGTAAGGTAAGCAGAAAATGTCCAAGATGGTTAATGCCGATGCTCTGCTCGAAACCGTCCGAGGTCTCCTGGCGCTTCAACATGACGACGCCTGCATTATTAACGAGAACGTCGAGTGTGTCGTAACGCTCACGGAATGATTGGGCAAAATGACGGATGCTCTCCAGTGACCCCAGGTCACACAGCATCAGTTCAATCGCAGTAGAGCCGGACTGACGTAGCGCCTCCTCCAGTGCCTGCTGTCCGCGCTTCTCGCTGCGGCACGCCATAATCACGTGATACCCTTGCCTTGCAAGTTCAATGGTGGTTGCCAGACCCATGCCTGAGTTGGCTCCCGTAACAATGGCTGTTGGAATGGACATCAGGTACTTCCCTTCTGAACCGGCGGTTCTTCATATTTTGGGACAATCGTCTTCTTGCTTTTAAAGCACTGATGACGTCAATATGAGATAATCGAAAGATCACATATTGGTCTTATAGGGAGGATACGTATGCTAACCAAAGAAGACTTCAAGAAACTGAAAAAAGAAGCTAAACATGAGATTGCACTGATCGAACAGGAGGTTCAAAATCTCCAGCAAAAGATAGACTCATCCCTGCATGAAAAAGATAAACTGTGGGACGATGAAGAGA
>JAADXL010000627.1:0-20518 GCA_023337755.1 Pythium aristosporum | reverse complement strand
TGGAGGATCCGTCGCTGGAGGTTGTGTCACCGGTGGGTCAGTTGCTGGTGGCTGTGTCACTGGGGGATCCGTCGCTGGAGGTTGCGTGACAGGTGACTGGGTTGGCGCTGCTGTCGTTGGCGACGGAAACACGATCACGAATGGAGGCGTCGATGTCGGAGCAGACGTTGATGGCAGTATCGAAAAAAGCGGAACGCTCGTCGTTGTCGGCGGAGGCGTCGGTGCCTGCGTAGCCGCCAACGTCGGTGGTGGCGAGGGCGCTTGCGTGGGCGGAGCAGTCGTGGGTGGATCGGTTAACGGAGGAGCCGTCGTGGGCGGATCTGTGGTCACGGGCATCGCCGGCTCGTACGTGAGCACACAGTTGGAAAAGTCCGCGCCACAGCAAATGTCGTTCTGGCCGCTCCACGCCATGTACCCGTCCGAACAAGTGCTGAGGTCCCAGCAGTTGGGCCCCCCGGCGGCGGCGTTATACTCCGTACAGCACCACTGGTTGTGCGTGTCATAGGCGCAGTTGTAGTACACGGGCGTGCCGTCCGTGAACAGCGGCGGCGGCTGCGAGCCCGAGTCGAGCTGCAATTGTCGACGCCTGTGCTGCTGCGGATGGACAAACACTCGCGTCGGACGTAGCTGCTCGTGCCGCTCTCGGCGGCGCACCCATCTTGGAACGAGTTGGTCTTGGAGAAACACAGGTCGGCACCCTTTACCTGTCTCTGCCGTCACCGCCCCCTGCAGTTCGTCGCACTGAAATCCCTCCAACTGCCACGCGCCACGGAGCCCCTCTTGGGAGAGCGTAAAGAACGCCTGTGCACGCGCAGACCGTCGAATGTACACATTCTCACCCACTTGCTGGTACGCGCCATTGTGGAGCTGATCACGCCGCCCGTGAATGTGCACGTCCACCATCACGTCGGCACGGACACCCGCCGCCATCGCCAGTGGCACAACTAGCCTCACCAGCAGTTTCATCATCTCGGTTCGTCGATCGCTTCAAAGTAAAGCGCCGCTCGAACAGCCCATTCACCCGCACGCGGGATTTGGAATGCGCCGGGGAAACGTCAGCCCCTTGCTTCCTTCTTTTCCTTCCGTCGGCCGCTGAGCTGGCTACTAAACTGAGGCAGCACGGTCATTGCAATAGAGTGAGTCGGATACTGTAGATCCGAAGGGGCGCCCATGTGACCAGCGTGGGAATCTGCGCGTGCCAGCGAGCGCACGTTCTGCTCGCGTTCCATCCGCCCCCGAAAATGGAAATGGAAGGAACCACGCACGGTAGATGGATACCTAACGTTATGAGGTTTGTAACGATGTACTTAATTTAAAACGCAAGAATAGCCGACGAGAACGACGAAAATTACGAGGCTAGACGATCACCACCACCATCGCGTCCGGACTGCGGCGATGCCGGCGGCTGCGACGAGATGCTCGCCTCCGACGCCGTCGTCCCGAGCGTATGTCGGCTACTCGATGGCTGCAGCTTGTGGAGGTTCACATAGGGCGTCTCGCGCTTTTCCTGGTCGCGCAGCTCGCGCTGCCACGCCATCCAACCGGGCAGCTGAAGGCGGTTCTCGTCCGACACGACGCCGGCAGTGTGGTACGGCCCGTTGGCTTCGCGTCGGCGATCGATGGCGCGCTTCTTGCGGATCAGCAGCACCAAGAGCACGACGAGCTGAGCAGCAAAGACGCCCATGAACGTGAGCATGGTCGATCGCGTGTTGTCCGAGCTGGCGCTTGGCTGGTTGTACGACGGCAGCGACGACGCCGACGAGCAGCGCTTGCCGGCATTGCTCAGCCACGAGCGGCCTTCGCACTTGGCGACGCAAATGCAGTTGTTCGAGCCGTAGCACACATTGCGGTCGCTCGTCATTCTCTTGAGCTGGTTGTTCGACGGCGCGTAGCCCTTCAAGTCATCCATGGTTTGGCACAGCGTGCAGGCGCCGTCGTTCACGCTGCAGTACCGCTGCCTGGTCGACGCGAAGACTTGGTAATCGGTCGCGAGCAGCTGCAGGCGCTCGGTGGCATTCTGCGAGCTCCCACCGGCGGTCGCGGCCAGCGCTGTCGGCGAGAGTTCGCTGAACGCGTTGCACGTTCCGGCCAGCGCATCCAGATAACACTCGAGTCCATCGTCATCCGCCGCGTTCAGGCAGTCCCGGCACGAGCGCTTCTCGTCGCAGCCGTCAGCATACACACGGGCCTTGCACGACTTCTTGGCCCCCACTGCGACCGCCGCCATCGACGAGGTGCCACCCGTGGATCCCGCCATGGACACGGCCGTCGAACCCGAGGAAGAGGAAGAAGAAGCCGAGAGTCGAGTGTCCAGAAGGAGCCGCTCGCCTCGCCATGAGGAGCCCATCCTCTCGAGCCAAGGAGAGAGGGGGCGGTTCGGACTACGGTACACTTAGTCCGGTTCAGTCGGTCCACGCGAATCGGCTGACGGGCTTCCGCGGAATTCAGCAGCCACCCACTCGGGCTGATTTCGCTGGCGCGGCGTGTCAGCCGCGAGTCGCTGAGCTTTGAGTTTGTTTACCAAGGACTGATGATTGTGGCTGAATTCCCTCCGTCAGCCAGCCAACAAGCGAACAACCCTCTCTCTCTCCCTCCTCTTTCTTTCTTTGAGTCCAACAGGACAGTCAGCGAAGCTTTCTCAGCGCGTACAGAGACAGGCCACATGTTTCACCATTAAATTCGAACCAAATACACAGGCGATAAAATCTAAGAGGTCCAAACTGGAGATTCATTCTGCGACGTGTGAAAGTGAACCTTGACCAACCCCGACCTCGTACTGGCTCCGGTGCCTCAGCCGATGCTTCTATTCGCGCCCCACACATTCCGCTCTGTCCGCGTCATGAGCGGAGGTCGCGTCGCTGCGTCATTGAGCGCCGACGGCGCCAGTGGCGGGAGAGCCGAGTGCAGAATGGTCTCAGCGTGGAGAGGGCGATGTTTGTCTCGTTCAGCAAGCTGCTCATGCATTGCGCGCCATCCGGGGAGCTCCAGTTGATGGCCCACGGGTTTGCGCTTTCGCCGGCGACAGCCTGGTTATGCACGCAGCCCAAGGTCAGTAAACGATGCGTCTTGACTATTATATCACCGGTGTGAGCATGTCCAAATACGTACGATGCCATCGCGCACGAATAGCGAGCAGCACACCGAACAGCGGCAATTGTGCGATAGCGAGATACCAGATCCATTGCGATGTGCCGCTGTGGGTTGCCGCTGGAGCAGTGGCGGTTGGTACAGGAGACGGCGGTGCTGCAGCTGCGACTGCTGATCCATTGACGTTCCCACAGTCTGGTTGCACGTGGTTCTTCCACGTCGGCGCCTCACATCCGACGATACACACACATGCTTGGGCACCGAGACAGAACTTGCTCGTCGACGCCAGGTAGCTGTTCGTACGCGAGGCGTTCACAGCGATCTCTCGGCAGCGCAAGCACGCTGGGTCCTGCGCTTCGCAGTACGTGGAGTTGGCCGACGGAAACGTGTTCCACCAGCCACCAGTGGGGCTGCCAATGTCGCCACTGTCTCTGGACGCGCCCTCGTGGCGATAGTCCATGGCCGACGAGTACGACTCCATAGACTCACAGGCGCTGTGCGGCGACACGAAGCAGCCCTGGATAACTCCAGAGACCCCATTAGCGCTCGATAGATAAATAGATCTCGATCAAAAACGCACGTTTGGTTCGGATGTGACGGGGACATTGAGGCAGTCGTAGCAGGAGCGCGGCTGGCGACAGGTCTCTCCAGGCCGGAGCGCATCGTAGCCGCACGAGTCGCGCAGCCAGTCGGCGGCAGCGCCACTGCTTCGCCCTGCAGGTACCTCAGCCACGGCTGGCGCTACGGCGCTGCGGCCCAGCTCCTTCTGCACCATGCTGGTACTGGTCACCTCATGAAGAAGTGAGGCCAGCCACTGTTCATTCACCCAGCCAATCTCACGAAACTGCCGTTGCTGTCATCTCCATCAGCCACAGCCATTGGTTGAATTTACGTTTTACATTTGTCTGATTGGTTAAAAAGGATCTTGAAGTTTGGCGAATCAAACGGTTGCGTCCAATCTGCAGAGCTTCGGCACCGGAACCGGTCGCATCACCATGGAGGAAGGGATGCGCATTCACCGCGGCCTCACCAACGCTGGATTTGGGAATGGATATGCTCTCTCATGCGCTAATATACTTGCTGGTTCAGTCACCAAGTCTGCTTCCCAATGGAGAAGCGGCCCCTCCATAATGCGACAGGTGATGCGACGTTCATCTAGATCGTCTTGCCTTGGGACGCGGCGATACAAACTTTGCGGGGAAGCCAAACCGCCGCAAGTCTTCTCTCTTCTCCTCTCTTGGACCACGAGGTTCATTAAGGATCTTGCCTCTGCCACGCGAAACCACCACAACTATGCGCGCGTCGATCCCGTTCTTTTGGACGCTGCTGCTGGCCCTCGGCGCCGCGTTGTTCCATTCACGTGGCCTCGCGGTGACGCAAGCGACTACCCCGTGCGAGGCCCTCGAGGCGTGGGAACTCGCCACAGGCAGTGGATACTCCAACAGCACGGGCAACCTCACGGATATTGGCTACAATCGAACGGCCGGCGGCACCAGCGGCCAAGGCAGCGGGGGCGGCATGAACCGCACGACGAGCCGCAACGCGTCGATCCCGATGCCCAACGGCACCGCAACACTGCCGAGATCCACGAACTCGCCCTCGCAGTCGAAGTCGCAAGCCGACCACACGTTCCCGGCCAAGACCACGGCGGCGACGCTGGTCGTGGCCATCCTGCTGCTCGCGGCCTGAGAGTCGACTTCTCTCTCTCTTCCTCTCACTGCAGACACGCAGCACCTCAGTCTGTCGTTCTCCCCCCCACGGCTTTTTCTTCTTGGATCATCTCGCTCATAACGTTCGGTTCTCTTTTCTCAAATAAATATTCATGTCAAAACCTTTTTGCCTGTTTGCCGAACCTAGTGAGATTTCGCCTCGCGGCCTTCTTCAATGTTAGAGACCGCAGGCGCGCGTTGCTGAGTATTAGTAGCCGACTCGGAGGTGCGGCCGTCCTCGAGCATCGCAACGCTAGCGTCGGTGCTGGCTCTTCGACGTGGCGCGGCCATTGGTGTCATGGGCGATCCCGGCGGCATCTCCGGAATGTCTTCGTCCTCTGGCTCGTAAAGGACATAATTGTGCGACTGGGATGGCCGCGGCTGCGGCTGCGGCTGCTGAGCTTCTGGCTGCACCTCTCCTTCAGGCTGGGAGGGAGGCTGCGACTGCTGCGTCTGCTGAAGGAGGGTGTTGTTATCCCTGGGTGACATGAGACTCACGAGCCCATGCCTGGCTTTCTCTCTGTTCACGAGGTCCTGCTGCATGGCCCTCCACCCCGTCAACTGGAGCCGCTGCGAGGGCGAGGAGATAGCGCGAGGGTTGTTGTAGGGTCCTTCGGGGCGTGTGGCGCGGCGAAACCGGTTCGCGTACAAGCGCTGGCGGTGGATGACCATCAAAATGAGTAGAAACTGGAGCGCCATGAAGATGGGCAGCATCGAGCGGTACGTTTCGGGAGTTGTCTCGGCGTTGGCCGTGCCATTCGAGTTGGCCGGCGAGCAGTCTTCTTGGACATTGTTTTTCCACTTCTCGGGGGTGCACGCGGCGAGACACACGCAGTCTTTCGCGCCAAGACAAAACCGCTGCGCTATTTCGTGGGAGCCGTTCCACTGGCCGAGCGTGATCATGGAAGCGCTACTGGAGATGACGTCTGTCAGCGCGATCTTGCGGCAGCGATCGCACGCGGCGTCGGTCGGCTCGCAGTACGTCGTGTTGATGCTGGGGAAATAGTTGTTGTAGGCCGCGGACACGGGTGTCGAGCTGTGGTTGGCGCGGTAATCGCGCGACGCGAGGTACGCGCCAATGGGCTGACAGGCGCCGGTAGGAGAGAGTACACACCCGCCTTCGACCCCGGCGAGGTGCGCGTTGAGGCAGTCGTAGCACGACCGCGGCTGGCGGCACTGCGAGCCGCCCTGCGGCTTGTAATACCCGCAGGTATCCCCCGAGGAGTTGCGCGTCTTGTCGCCGACATAGATTGGGTCCACGACGTTGGGCATCGGCAGGACGATGGCGGGACGCAGGACGGCAGCGCCGTCGCCGCGTGAGGACGACCCCGAGCCGCTGCCGTGGCGAGATCCGGCCATGCTCCTGCTCGATTCCGACTGGGAGCTTCTCGTGCCTTGCCGATGGGATTTGTTGGAATCGTTGTGGGCAGAGAAATAAAGTTGGAAATCGCCGGAAAATAAATTGGGTTTTCCATTCGCCAAGTTGGCCATGGATGATTGATTACCCGTGGAGTTTTTGTTGGCGGACTCATGGGAAAGTTGGGCCGGGCGGCCAGACGAGACTGAACTGAATATCCGGTGCGTGGACAAGAGTCGGACAGGTGCTCTGACGTTTGTCGTCACGTCGTCCGGAAACCCAGCGATTCGATTGGATTGATTTCGACGAGCAAACGCAACCCTAATACATCCCACACACAAAAACTAGTTCAGGCCGTCAAAAATACTTTTGCGAGGAAACGGGTATTTGGGAAAACGCTGGAGGAGTTTACATGGGAGTCGAGGATATCTGCTATGTAAATTATTCTACTGTTGACTCGATGAGCTCTGGGATACGCATTGATACGACGCAAGCACGGAGAAGAAGTCGCTCTTAGGCTTCTTGCTTTTGCTTCCGTTGACCGACGACGCAGCTCCATTCGAGGCTGCGAACGGCCGCTTGGCTTGCCGAGTTGACGAACCGCCGGTCCGGTTCATGCTCTTGGTCAAGCCAACCGCAGAGGAAGTTGGGGCATCCGCCACTTTGGGATCTTCCACTGACGAAGCCGCATTTTCGTCGGCTTGGTCCGTCCTGTCCGAGCTGAAGGATGTGAACACAAACCCTTTTGTTGCCGAAGCCGTGCCCTGTCACAGATGAAAAGGAATAAATCAGCAAATGTCAAGGAGTTGACATAACATGTCAGACGTGCCCACGTACCGAGCCAGTGCTGAAGAGTTTGCAATTGTCGGCCACGCGGCTAAAAGACGAGGTGGATCGAACAGCCGAACCCATGCCGAAGGCGTTGAAGCGACCCACTTTAGATCGACTAGGACCGGTAGTGGTGGACTTTGGCCGAGCAGCTGCTGCCCTCCCAATCGACTTGTCGACCGATAAGGTGATGTCGGTGGGCTTCTGAGTCACATCCGTTCGAGTCAGGACTTTCAATAGCTGCAAAGACAAACAAACCGTCAGTATCATGAACGACCCTGCTTTTGGTACGTGTTGCTCACCGATTGCGAGTCTTCATCTTCTTCCAGCAGAAGGTTCGGCATCGGCGCTTTTTGAGCACCTTCTTCTTGCACTTCTTCCGCGATTTGCCTTTGCATATCCTTCACACGCTGCATACGACGGTTGATTCGTGCTCGTTCAGAAAAGAGCTTCATCTGCTGGCGTTCTCGCTCCTCGTCCGATTCGATTTCTTCCTTTGCTGCCTCGTCACCATCATTTTCCACTTCATTCTCCTCTTCGTTCTCGGACTCGGACGACGTGATGTAGATCTTTGGCTGGTTCACGAAACGCTCGCGGAGGAGGCGCTCCATCTCCGCTTCCTCGTCTTCTTCCTCTTCTTCTTCGCCACCCTTCGACTCGTCAGCATCGTCATCGTCGTCTTTGTCACTTTGGTCTTCGTCAGATTCCAAGAGACCCAGGCGTGCTGCCTCCATCTTGTCGCCATCAGCAGCGACAAGCTGGTTAAGGTTGAAGCGACCACGTGCGCCCATACCGCCGTCCAAACTAGAGAATGCACGGCGGTTGCGGCCGAAGCCTTCTTTCACGTTGCGCATCACTTCTTTGACTTGCTGGCGATCTTGTTCTTCTAGCTCACGACGGTAGATTTCGTCTAGATCCTGCGCCTGGTTGCGCTCATCGTCAGAGAGATCATCGACGATGCCCTCCAGGTCATCTTCGCGCATCTTAAGTGCGTTGCGCTCGTCTTCAGCATCCTTGGCTTCCTTAGATGCGGCTTGTGGCACACCGAAACCAAAATCACCAAGTCCACCGATCTTGAGTACATCTTCTTCGTCGTCTTCATCGGCCTCGGACTCGACAAAGTTATCGCCGTTGCGTAGCCGCTTCCGCTTGCGTTCTTGCTTGGCTTCGGCCTGCAACATCTGACGGAAGGCCGCAGCCTTATCCCGTGGGGTCTTTTCTTGCGGTTCATCTGCTTCGTCTTCCTCCTCGTCATGCCTGCCGTCCTCTTCGCTATCCGCCTCGTTTCCGTCCTCTTCCTCATCGAGAGTAATGTGGTTACGACGACGCCGGGCTGCACTTGGACTTGAAGTCGGCTTTTCAGCGTCTCCATTCGGGCTCTTCGGCTTGGATACAGCAACGGCGGAGTGACGGTAAGCCGCTTCCAATGCTTCCAGATCTTGGGTTTCCTCGTGCTCATACTGATCGGCCACTCCCTCAGATTCCTGGGTATCCAGGTGAGCTGAAACGGGAGCAGAAACGGCGTCCTCGCCGTCCATCACAACGTCGTCGTCTTCACGTTCCTGTGCATGCTCAGAGCGTTCATCTTCCTCCATCTCATGGTCATGTCCTTCGTCTGCCTCAGCGACAAAATCGCTCGACGAGTCTTCGTCCTTGCCCAAGTCGACCACCTCATCCTTCTTCTTGGCGGCCAAGGCCTCGGCCATCGCGCTCTCCATGATAATCTTCTTCTCTTTCTTGTTCAGCTCTTTGATCTGCTCTTCATACGACTTGTAGCCGAATAGCTTGGCCATCTCCTGGGCGCCTGTACCAATACTCACTTGAGTCGCCAAGCAGTTTTCAACCTCCACTACATACAATACAACGCACCTTGCTTGATAGCCTGCGTTCTCAGCTTGCTCAGCAGATCCTTCTTCTGACGCGGACCAGTCGCAGACGATGCCGTCACGGGCAGCCGCACCATGCGCTTGGCCTTGGTGGGCGTGAGCCGCGCCGGAGGTGCAGGCGCCTTCGCCGCCGGTGTTTCATGCTTGTTATCGGTCGCGGGCGCCGCGAACCCGTACCGCTTGACGAAGAGTTGCTGCTGCTGCTGACGGTTCTGCTCTTTCTTCTTGCGCAGCTTTTCCACGAGCGACTGCTTGGCCGCCTCAAACTCGGACACGGGCGGCGGCGCCAACAACTCGCCCGCATCGTTGGCTTGGTCCGGGACCGTGGCGGCGACCTCGAACTGCTTGGCCTGCGTGACCTCCTGCAGCAAGAGCTGCGTCTCCAGCGCCAGCGTCTCGCTCATCTTCGCTTCCTTTGTTTCCTTTGGGGGCCAACGTTGGGAGGGGAATTTGGACCAGACCCCCAATTTTCCCGCCACTGTTCAAGCGCGCGGAAATCGCTTCCCACCCAAAAACACAATCACCCAACAAAAGTGTTTTCGATGGATGTTCTTATTAGTGGACGGTAGTGGGTTCACAGCACTGATTTTGGCCAATGAGAAAGAGGATGGGGGAAACTCAGGCGGAAGCTTGTGCGGAAAAAGGGAAACAAACGACAGGAAAGAAAGAAGGGAAACATGCCCCTGATCACGCAGGTGCCGCCGCTTCATGCGGCCATTTGGGAGGGAAGCGCCGCGCAAGTGTGCGAGATTCTCGACGAAGTGATTGCGGAGAGTAACCAGGCGGAAGATGAGTCGCCAGCGCGCTCGAGAGGACGCAAAACGGCCAAGTTACGCGCACTACTGGAAGCGAGAGACGTCCACGGCAACACGGCGCTGCATCTCGCGACGCGCATCGTGCAGCCAGCGCAGCGTGCGATCATACAGATGCTACTGGTATGAAGAGAGCGCGGTGGCGGTGTGATGGATCGTGCTGTTTGGTGGACTCATGCTCGGAATTTCTGTCTACGGTATAGGAACATGGTGCCAATGTCAGCTCACGCAATACCGACGGCTGGTCGTGTCTCCATGACGCGACACTCTGCGACGACGAGTTCTTGCTCGCTCAGCTTTTTCTACAAGGTGCAGATATCTCACCTTCCGCTTTTTGTATCATGAACCGATAATCTCTAATTGGCTCGGAAATGTACTAGGCGAGAGACAACTATGGAGCGAGGTGGAAGAGTATCAGGACGACTTCCTCGACGCGCTCGAGCGACTTCCAGATTTTGAAGTGGAGATATTTGTGGAGGCCTACTCTTGGATCCCGGGTGTTTCCAAGATGCTGCCGTCGCAGACCAACCGCATTCTCAAGCGCGGCTCACAACTGCGCGTGGACTCGTCGATGAAAGGACTCGAACGCTTCAACCTCAACCACGGCAACATGTCTCACATCTTCACTGGACGCGCTGATGGTGGCAAGGCCTATATGCTTAACCACGATACGAAACGGTTCTACGATATTACGAGTGCCGTGAACGGCACGTCCAGTCTCTCCAAGATCGACCTCGGGATTCATATGCTGCTCACGAAGGAGCTCTCAGCCACGTCTATCAACAGCTCGAATCTCACGTTTACCAAGCTGAAAGACGTCAAAGAGATCAAGACGAAACAGAAAAGTGGCTCGACGAAGCGTGCGAGTCCATGGACAGGGACCAAATACGAGATGAAGAATGTGTCAGCGACATTTGCGTTCCGGAGTCCGGTGAATCCAAAGCGCGAAAACCGAAAATTTGCAGAAGAAGGCATCGGTGCCGCGGAAGCAGCATTTGGTGTTATTGGTGGGTACGTCAATGAATTGGCTGCGAGCACGACGAAGGAACAGAAGCGCAGCAATGCCCGAAGCATGATGGACACGAGCGTTATCGACGACGAAGAACCGAAGTCATCGCCAGCAAATGGTGCTGGCGCTGTGACGGACCAAGAGCAGTGGCTACCCAAAGGCCAGACAATGGAAATGCATCTAGACGTTGTTGCAGGCGACGACATCTCGTGGAGCTTTTCGTGCAACAGCAAGGAATACTCGTTCGTGGCCACGTCGTACCATGACGCAATTCAAACACCAGTCGTGCGGTGCGGAGCAGCGAAGAATGCAACGATTACGGGGTCGCACATCGTGGAGAACAGTGGGAGCTTCGTCCTGAAGTGGCTCAATACACAGAAGGGATTTACGCTCGACAAGAAGGGAATCAAGATCATGTACAAGGTCAAACATGCTCGCCCACCTGCCTCGCAACCTTCGTCGGGGGAATCAACTCTCCAATCAATCGACATTGCTACCGCCGCGGCCACTACAGTTGCCACCCCCGCTGCGGAGTGTGACTCACCTTCCCAGGATGAAAACAATCCCACCAGAACAAGTGACTTGGAGATTTGCCAACGGTTTCAGCGCTTGGACCACATGCCAAATCCAATGACGGTTGTCATGCCGTTCAGCGAGTACTTCTCCGATGAATCAAAGTTGGCACAAGATGAGCAAAACAAGCAAGACTCGAACCCGCTCACCGCGTTCTTCAAACGCAGCACGAACCAAGGCAGTAGGAGTCCCGCGTCCGCCTCCTCGCAGTCTGTTCAACCCTTTGCAACGGTTGACGGAAACGAGTACCGCAACACGTTTCGTAATCTGACCCTGCTGCCGACGCCCAAGCGCTTTCACAAAAACTTTGAAGCCAAGGTCTTCATGGCGGAAGACTTTCCAGTTCAGACGAAGGATTTCTTGCCAGTGATCGAGTTCCTTTCCAAGACCGGCGATCAGGTTGAGAATATGGCCGAATTCTTCCGAATGGTAAGTGCCTCGGGGGCGGGCAACTTGCACACACGTATTTCAGACTTACCGTGTGCATGCGCATAGAAACTACCACCGGGATTTCCCGTCCGATTCGAGCTGCCCATGATGTTCACAGTCCGTGCAGCATACACTTTCCAGAAGGCCGTGATTCGTGACGACATCGACCCATCGCTCTTTCAGTTGCCAGACGGATATGTTCAGGTGAATGCGGTCAAAGACATGCTCCCCCAGCAGCAAAACTCATAGCTGATCGGGGGCAAGTGGACAACGAATGTCTTAATGAAGAAATTTAGACGCTTGAACCGTCTACCCTAGGGTTCATCCTCAACACCGTCGCCTTCTTCGATGTCGCTAGCCGCTACGCGGAGCTGTTTCGTGACTGCCACATGCAGCAGCTTCTGACGCTCGCCAATATGTCCATCCTTCGGCTTGAGATTGTCCAGTAGAGCCTCAACTTGGGTCGCTTCCCCGTCTTTGTCTTCAACTGCGTCGTGTGGATCGGTGTCACCTACCTCCGGCTCCTGACCGATCCACTGGCCGTCTGCGTCGTTATCACGGGCGAGCGGATCATAAAATGGATCCTTGTCGCCCCGCACACGGATCGATCGGTACGGCGCCGATACCACGAGCTCCAGGGCGTTGTCCGCTTCCGCAGGCTCCAGCTCCAGCAGCAGCGGTGCAACACCCAGCAGAGCCACCCCGACAACGAGCGCACCGCCCAAAATCGTTCGGCGTCGCTGGGTCTTGTGGTGGTCAACGTACATCTTCAGCATCGTCGACTCGGACAGTCCGTTCAGGTTGCGTGTACTCGTTACGCTCTTGCCCTTGGCGATCGGTGGCGAGTGGTGCGGCTCGTACAGATCTCTTCCGTCTTCGACAAAGACGTGGAGCTCTTCGTCAAGATCACGGAATGCGTACGCGCCACGGGCCATCGTCTCGACGTTCTTGTTTGAGGTGTGTGCTGAGACCAGTGGAGACTTGCGGGACTATCGCGAAATGCGCGGCGTCCATCACACACCTCTCACTGGCGGAGATGGCCACGCCACCATTGCCCACAATAGAGCAGCTCCCAGAAAAGCTCAACTGTACCCATTTGTCGCGAGTCACAAAAACGGCACGTTATGAACTGATATATCCTCGATAAGTTGCTAACACCTGGAAGTCCACACACGCCAACGGAATCTCGGGTCTGCACTACCAAGACGACCGACGATGCACGCCGTGCTCGTGGCCCGCGCGTCGCTGCGGAGACGCCTCGCGCAGCCACCGGCGCTCCATGCCGTTGCAACGCCCTGGCCGCGCGGTGGCGCGTTCGCGCTGCGTGCAGAGCCACCGCTCGCGTCGTCCGTGCGGCTCCAGCAGCAGCAATTGCTGTCGACGGCGAGCGATGGTGCTGCGCCGCCCAAGATCGCTGCGGCCAAGGCGCTGAGCGCTCGGCTGCGTCGCAAGGCTGCAACCAAGAATAAGGTCGTGGTGAAAGTGATCAAGGCCGATGGCGACGTGCCCGTGGCAGTGGCCACGACCAAGCCGGTGGTCAAGGCCAAGCACCACCCGAAGAGCCCCGTGGTCAAGGGGAAGCACCACCCGAAGACCCACCCGACCCACCACACGAAGAAGCGCACGGAAGAAGAGGCGCTGCGTCGAGCGGCGGCAGCGGCGCAAGTCGACGCAGCTGAAGCCGGGACGGAGCCGGTGGCGGAGACGGCGCCAGTCACTGTCGCTGAAGAGGCGAGTGAGGCGATCGTCGTCGCCGAGACGGAGACTGCTGCCACGACGACACCACCACCACCGCCGCCAAAGCAACCGACCAAGGAGAAGAAGCCCAGTAGCAAAGAGGCGTCTCCAGATAAATCCAGTGCCAGTAGTTCTACGGCGCCAGTGCCAGCGACTACAACTCCAGCGCCGCCGTCGGCTCCCGCCAAGCGGCAGAACAAGGCGAGTGTGAAAGTCGAGGCCGACACGGAGAAGATCACGATGACGCTGAAAGAGATCGAGGCACTCCAGAAGCAGCTGCCCAGCGTCAACGAGGTCGCGTCGATCGTTGCCAAATTGCGCAGCCAGTCGTTTGTCCAGGGCCAGACACTGTTCGATCTCTACCGCATCTACGGGAACCCGTTCCTCGACGAGAATTTCCTAACGCCCGGTGTGCTCGCGTGCTGCAAGGCCAAGCAGCCAGCGCAGGGCATCCAGATCGTGCGCGACATGCTCGAGCAAGGACGCAAGGTGGACGAGTCGACGCTGCGGGCGCTCATGGATGTATGTGACGAGACATCGGCGGCGCGTGAGATCATTCAGCTCTGGGGTCTCATGACCCAAGCCGGCGTCAAGCTCACCTTGAAAGATCTTAACCTACTGCTTGAGGTGTGCCACCGCAAAGAGTACTTGGACGGTGCGATCAAGGTCCTGAAAGAGCTGCGGCTCCACCGGTCCATCTCGGTGCACAACTACATGTTCTGGCTCCACCGCTCGACGGTCGTGTGGCGCGCGGACGCGTTCTTTGATCTGCTCATGGAGATGCGACTGTCGGGCGTCGAGCCCGAGATCTCGTCGCTGACGTCGCTCGAGTCGGGCCGCAAGGACCGCGCGCTGACCGTCATGGAAGGCGTGCGCGCAGTCGGCTTGGACCCGTGCTTTGCCATGTCGTCGGTGTACTCGTCCATGCAGTATAGCGTCTACAAGAACGGCCCCGCGGCCGAGGCCATCACGCCGACCGTGGTGGCCGAGGCCAAGGAAAAGTTTGGCGACTTGCAGGCGATCCACTTGGACTGGCCGACCACACCCATTCCGCAAGTGCTTGAGACCCAGGCTGCGGGGCTCATTCTCGAGCAAGAAACGTTCCGCCGTCTGAAACTCAGCCGCGTGCAACACATTGACGAACTCTTGCAGATGCTGCCCATTACGACCAACATGACAATCAACCTGCGCAAGCAGCTGCAGCGCATGTCGCTGCTCGTCAACACGCACCGCGTCAAGCGCATCGCGGGCACCATCTCGAACGAGTTCCAGTCGGGCAAGTCGCTCATCGAGTTGTCGTCGATCTACAACTACCCGCCCGTGTCGCTCATGCGCATCATCTTGCGCGAGCGCGGGCTCTCGCCAAAGGGTGTCCAGGTATGTTCTCCATTTACTGTCCATGGGGTAAACGAGCCTTCTTTGCTGACAGTGTTGTTGTGTATTCTATAGGCTGCGCTGAGGACACCCGCGACCCACCTGTCCAAGCGTGAACAGAATGAGCTCCGCAAGGCAAGCGGCTACGACAGCATCCATCGCAGCGATCCTTTTATCGGCCAGGCACCGTACAATGCCGACTCACTCGAAGACACGATCGGCCATTTCTTGCGGTCTCAAGGCATCCGCTTCAAGACGGAAGACGAGTTGGGCGACGAGCAGCACGCCAAGTACGGACGGCGCGTCATCTCGCCCGACATTTTGCTTTTGGATCCCGTGATCGTGAACGGCACGCCGATCCGCTGGATCGACGCCAAGAACTATTACGGCGCCCACATTGTGAGCAAGCGGCTCATCTCGCGGCAGCTCGAGTCGTACGTGAAAGAGTGGGGCCCCGGCGCCATTGTGTTTGGCATGGGCTTCAGCGACATGTTTTCCGTCCCCGGCGTCATCTGTCTCGACACGACGCCGTTCCCGAAGACGCGCTTGGCGTCGGCCAAGATGCGCACCAAGTCGCTGGTCCAGTGGATTGCGTCCAAGTTTTCGTGGAAGAAGCACTTGGGCAGCGAGCTCACGCAGGAGTATCCGACCGAGGTCGCACGCCACGGCTCGCGCGCGGTCCGCCCCGCGGCTGCCGCCGCCAGTGAAGCCGAGGAGGAAGACGACGATACACTGGACGAGGTCGACGCGGTCGAGGCTGAGCAGCAGCATGTGCAGCAGCAGCAGACCAAGCGTCGCAAGCCGGCGGCCAAGGCCAAGCAGCCCAAGGAAACAGCCTCCGAATAAGAGGTCAAATGGCTACACTATCAGTCTCCTTAGAAACGCTTTGGCCAATTTAGATATAGAAACTCATCATTGAGAAACGCGACGCCCAACACCCTCCTCATGTCTTTGCAACAAGCCGTTTCCAACCAAGTGTGTATAAAATCGTATACACTCTTGAAGTATAAAGGGTTTGAAACATGCCAGTTTAAAACTGTTTTACTGGGTATGCTGGCGGTCTGGGCGGCGTGTGGTGTTCCAGGAGCTCCAAACCGCACAACAACCAGACCGACCTCCTCGCTCATCGCCACCATGTTCGCCGCTCGCGCCGCCACGCGTTCCGCCCTCCGCGCCCAGACCCAGACCCGCGCCGTCTCGGGCCTCGTGAACAAGCCCAGCACCGTGCAGGAGTCGCAGAAGCTCTTCACCTCGAGCCACCAGCCGACGTACTACAAGCGCGAGTCGGACAAGGTCTGGTTCGCCGCTCTGTTTGGCGCCTGGGGTTTCGGCATGCTTCAGTTCGTCCGCGGCGAAGTCAACATGGGCATGGGCTGGGGCAAGAAGGAATAAGAAGAAAAAAAGCAAAATGCGCTAAGCTTATGACGGGGGAGACAGCCACGCGCGCGTGCGAAGAAGACGATTCCAGTTCCCAGATCTCCTCGTTCCGGGTCGTCGAGGTCTCTTCAAGTAGTCGCTGTGAGAACCCCCTCGTATACGTAAGACACGACGTCAACAGCATTGTGTGTTTTATTACTTGTCTTCTTATCCATTGCGTATCCCTTCATAGCCCCTCGTGAGCTTCCAGGGGGGAGGGGTTGTGCAGCCACCCTTGGGCATCCCATGCTCGCCCCATTCTACGACGTCACTAAACTGTGTCAACCTCACAATAATGACATGACGTGAAATCTTCCTCTACAAGAGCATGTCTTCGCTTCTTCCTCTATACGAGCCCTGTAGCTGCTCATCTTGGAACAACAATCATTCGTCGTGGCACATTCCTGACGACGCCGACGCTATGGAGACTGGCAACACGACGCCCGCGGCGGCTCCGCCCGCTGACCGACTCGAGTACGAGCAGGCGTACCGTCTCTTTGTGGCGCTGGAGAACCCGCGCGGCGTGAGCGACACGAACGCGCCGGCGTTCCAGCAGATGCTCCAGAAGGCGCTCGCGTCGCTGCGCTTGGGGCTGCGTCAGCGCGCGCTGGACGGTGTGCTCTCGGAGAACGAGTCGTTTTTCGAGCTCCAGAACGAGCAGCTCTATGCGTTCTTACTCGAGTACTTTCTCGCCATGCTCATCCCCAAGCTCACGTTTTTCCAGCAAGCGCAAGACGGCGAGAAGGAGACGAACGACCAGCAGGACAATGTGCGCGTGCGGATCCGGTTCTTACGCGAGGCCGACGTGTTCCACACGCAGTTTCTGGACCGCGCCGAGAGCATGGGCATTCTCACCGAGACCAAGCGTCGCGAGCAGTACGAGCGCATGGAGCAGAAGAAGTTTTCGCTCACGCGCGAGCAAAAGATCGAGCGGTTCAAGCTGCAGCGCGACATGGAGGCCAAGCTGCAGGCCGTGCAGGCGCGCAAGGCGCAGCTCAAGAAGGGCGAGGACGACGACGATTTGGAAGACGTCGAGCGCGAGCAGCTCATGACCTTCATCCAGCTCTCCGTGGTCAAGTGCCTCGAAGAGCAGGCGTCCATCAATCAGGTACGGTGGCGATGGAGCCAAATGATAGAAAGTACCCTTTCTCACTGACAGATATGGGATGATGGTGAGTAGGAACGCGAGATGTTGGAGACCATGGTCAAGATGAACGATCAGAGCGGCACGGGAGATCTCTTTACGGACGCGCACCGCCCGCCGCCGCCGCCGCAAGGGCAGGGCATTGTACGTTCTCTCTCTTTCTCTCTCGTCACTGGGGACTCTCCACTGATCGGCTCTCTCTCTTTCGATTAGTCGGTGACGCACATCAACCCGCAGTTTGAGATGCGGCGCGAGACGATCCGTTCGCAGGTCTTCCAGCCTGGCCACCGTCTGCCGACAATGTCGCTCGAAGAGCTCGCCGACCGCGAGTACGCCGAGGCCGTCGAGCGGCAGCAGCGCGAGACCGAGGCGCCCGTGGGACCACGCCGGTACGACCAGCTCGTCGAAGACGGCGACGAAGATGACCACAAGCTCGTGGACGAGGCCACTGCAAAGGACCGCGCGTGGGACGACTACAAGGACGCCAACCCTCGGGGCATTGGCAACAAGAAGGGGTCCCAGTTCTAGCATAGGAGCCGCTAGGTTATAACTAGTAGATGGACAATACAGTTTCGCACGGACGCGTCGTTTCGAAAAGGTATCTGGAATATGGAGCGTGGGCTCGCGACGGATGCCGGCGACGCACAGGACGCGGCGGGCGAGAGTGAGCTGGAGGACGCACGCCTCGCCGAGTTCTACTCGTTCACGTACGAGGACGCTGTGCTCGTGGGCACGACAGGGTCGCCACGTGCGCTTCGCGGCAAGGACTCGCCCCTGCGGCGGCCGCCGTCGCCGACGCGCATTCATTTCCACCACGATTCAGCGGAAGGACCCTCGGCGTCCCACGTCGCAGGCGCGACAGCAGTAGAGGAAGTGCCGCTGATCTCACGGGAGACGCTCGACGCCCTGATCCCGCCCAAGTCGGTGGCTACCAAAAGGTTTACTTTGCCGGACCACGACGGTCTCACGTCTCGTGCTGCTATTGGTTTCATGTGGCAGAACGTGGCGAGACGAAAGCGGCAAGTGGCAGCGCGTCGCACGGGCCACGGTGTCGAGCCGCACTGACGTGATCCGCTTAAACGCGGTCTTTCATGAGCTCCTGGACGATCACCAGGCTCGCTCGTCGGCGATTTGCCCCGTGCGTGAAAAGCTCTTCCTCGAAGTGTTTGGTACGTACGAAAAGGGTCTTCACAGTCTGTCTCTATCGATCTTCTCAAAGGTGGGAGGGCTGATCCTAAATAGAGGAGCTGATCCGCGCGACTGCGTGCGAGTGCCCCGAGAGAGGACTGCTGCTGCTGCGTCTCCGCGACGAGCTGCGCCTGACGGTGCAGTCGTACCAGACGCTGTACCACCAGAGCATTGCATACGGCCGCCAGAAGGCTGTCCAGGCCGACACCGGCATCGCCGAGTTGGAGACCCGCATCCACGAGCTGCAGCGCGAGCAACAACGGCTCGGCGAGACGCAGCTTCGGTTCACGTACCGTCTGCAGCAGCTTGAGACCGAGGCCGCCGAGAGCGAACTGAAGAGGGAGCGGCGGCACCGGGAGCAGGTGCGGTTCCTCAACAACCAGCACACCGAGTTTGAGACTTTCTATCGCGAGCTGACCCAAGAGACCACGTGGGAACGGAGCACTAGTAATCTGTGAAACTCTATTGGGAATATTTGTATCAATACCTCTTAGAGTAGTCGCGTGCGGAGCTGCTCGAGAAAGACAAACGTGAGCAGCGTCTGCGGCCCGAGACGCATGTAGGCCGGCAGCCATCCCTTGTAGAGACCGCGCACGCCCTCATGCTCGACCACCTTGAGGAAGCAGTCGGTCGCGCTCTTGTATTCGTTGTGCTTCATGTTCATGAGCCGCGTCTTGACGACGTCGGCAGGCGCACACGCCGTGGTCGCCACGAGACCGGCAACCATACTCGCGAGGATGTGGGTCTGCACATTGTCGGCCATGGGCACGACCTTGTTGCTCAGCAGCGACGCCTTGGCGAGATCGTACGCGGCGATTTGACCCGTCGTGAGCAGCATGGCGCGAATGATGTTGGGCCGCACGCCTCGGAGTAGCGCGGCTGATCCCTCTTCGCGCCGCACGCGCAGCAGGCCGTCGATCGCGTGCTTGTAGTTGCGGCGCTGCTCCAGCGGCACGCGCGAGTCGGCCTGCATGCGGATGTTGACGATATCGGCGGGGTTACCGAACGCACCGCCCAGGGCACCGCCGGCCATGCCCAGCAAGACGTTGTGGGTCGTCGAGATGGGCTCGCCGTGGTTCTTGCGCACGGCGTCGTCCTTGAGGAAGTGGTAGACGGCGAAGCGCATGGTCGAGTACGTGCCTTCGCGCATGGCGCCGCCCGAGATGCCCTGGTAGAGACCCGAGACGCCCTGCTGCTGCAGCACGCGGCGCAGCGTGCGCACGAGACCGAGGTTCTCCTTCTTGGAGGTCTGCAGATGGACCTTGAGCAGATCGAACGGGTGTGTGAAGAAGACGGCGCCGACGGCCGACATGCCGCCGAACGCGTAGCTGTAGAGAGGAGGGCGAGCAGAGGAGGACGGGGAGGAGGAGGAGGAGAGCGCGAGCGGCGGGCGCGGCGCCACGAACGAGTCCATCGTGATCTTCAGTGGTGGAATGCGGAGGAATGCCAAGTGAGACTTTCGCGAAACTGCGTAGCTGAAGAGAGACCACGTCACAGGCCAAGCAGCCATTCAGCCAATGGAGGCATATGATTGGCTAAAATAGATATTTTGATCATTTGATTGGGTAGAAATGGAGAGCGACTGCCAATCGCACGATGATGGACGACTGACGCGGCTCCACACCAAAGACGTTGCGCAATACGGCGGAAGGCGTAGTGGTCACCGCCATTAGGGAGATGGCGGGTGCGGAAACCCAGTGCCTTCTTCTCTGTCGTCTCATCCTCTTCCTCTCCACCTCAGCCACGCTGGTGCGCAATGCCGACGGGAAAACAAGTGTACACCTGCACACGTTGTGGATCTCCCATCTGAGCCCGTCGTTCTACAAAGATGGATATAATTCAGGCATCTGTGATCAAGCTGGATCACACCGTAATCTTTCTCTCTGATTGGTTAGAATGTAAAATGTGTGACATGTGATGGTCATAATGCTCGTACAGTTCTGCAAGTCTCCTTCCGAGGCTGCGTAGC
>JAADXL010000626.1:0-20528 GCA_023337755.1 Pythium aristosporum | reverse complement strand
CTGGGCCGACCAGGCCATGTTGATGGGCATACGCGGCATTGAGATGAGGAGCAGCATCCAGATCGAGATACGCTTGACTTCCTCGCCGTTCACGCCGTCTTCGAGCTTGGGCGAGCCGTACTCGTTGTAGAGCGGCGTGCCAGCGTCTTCCTTCCCCTTGGTCGACATGCTTGCTTGCGGAGTGCTTGGCAAATTGAAGAGTGAGCAGACACAGCGGCAGCGACTTGGGCGAGATGGCGCTGTCCATGCTCCGGGAAAACAACACTGAAGGCACACACTTGCTGAGAAGCCTCATACATGGGCTGGCCATTCCACTTGCTCTGGATTTTGAATGGCGAACTTGGGCCTCACTCAGTGGCGTTTGGATGGGTTACTGTACTCAACAACCTGGATGAACAGGCATCAACACCAGGAGATGCTAGGCTTCTGCTGCCGTCAGGCGACAGGAAAAAAACGTGCAGTTCTCTACCTGTTGACTACTTTCTGTATACAGGTTGTAGCGCTGGGTCACTTCTTGATACCTCTTATAACAGATAAGTACAATAATACATAGTGAATTCTTGACAGTGAACCCTAACTTTAAAACCAATTAACTGTAAAAACAAATATAATAGGGCAATGTTTAGATGCACGACAAAGTGGATAAATTTGCCAACAAATCCGCACTCCGCGCTGTTATGTGGCGACAACAATGATTAATAAAACTGTAGAGTATTAATGTGGTGCAGAAGAGCCAACCACAAAAATGACAAAACATGAAGAATCCATGGTTCATTATGCTTCTACCAACATAATCTTTTGCATCACTATTTGGCATAAGCTGATACTCTGAAAGCGATACATTGTGGTACGTGAAGGCCGGCTGCTGATGATGTTCAACTTGTCTGAAGTTCAACATAAGCAGCCGGTTGAAGGAGTCTTTTCCAGAATAGTGTACAAAACAGTGTCCTAGATACGTATTACCGGTGCTGTACTGTAATCAGTTCGAACTTTACGGCAGAAAATTATTGCAAAACACCAGAAATCTCATCCCTCCTTCTATGGCTTGAAGTGACTCTCACTGGAGGAGATGGAGGGATTTTCATGGCATTTGCATTTGTTTACAACGTCTCCTCGCCGCTGAACTGGAGGGGATGGAGTCTCCATTGAAGGTGCATGCGTGTACGTACTATTCAGCACACGCGTCAACTACAGAGGATGGATTCGGGCCGATCACGCCATACTGTACTGGACTTCTGATTTCTGACGCGAACATCTCCGACGGCGACTTCTGCCGAAAGCTGGCCCTCCAAAAAAATGCTTGACGCGGGCATTTATTGGACAGGTGTATGGCAAATACTACGTAGTGCTCACATTTGTTCAAACTTCAACCTGCATCTTCCTGTTGTACTGTATTAATCAAAACCGATACTGAAGTTCCCTCTGTATCAGAAGCTGGGAGTTGACGCACCGGAACAATAGATTGGCCAAAGTGTGAGCATTGACACGAGCTGCTGTTTGATTACTGGCAGAAATCGAGTGCATGGGTGTCTGTGCGGGCCGTCTGGAATTCGTCACCTCCAGTATCAAGCATACATGAACACTAGCGTCAACTGTGCATGTGAGCCTAACAGATTCATTGATATCCTTTCTGTTTTTGTATCCAAACCAGCAATCCTGAATTCTGTTCTGTAACTTGCTTGTCAGAAATAATGGGTTTCCTGGAGCATCAACTGTCCTACGCCACATTCAACCGAAGTATACTTCACTCTCCGTTTGATGTTTTCCACTGGTCCTACGAAGCGAGTCAGAATGCGAAACTTCGCTCCTTGCGTCAACGTGGTTTGCAGGTATTCTGTGGTTGACGCCAACACACGGCAGTCACACTGCACGACTACTGGGACGCGCTCCCCAGCAGCGAGATACGCGTTCACATCCGACAAGGGTGTTCAGTACACTGAACAGTTTTCGTTCTTGACGCTGTTGTTCTGTACCGGTACACTCAGCGCCCCATCTCGAAGCTGCGCGCCCATCAACATGACCGCGTTGCTATACAGCTGGGTGGTACGGTAAGTATCCAAGTTGCGGTTGCGATGTTCACGGTTGGAACTTCCACATGAACTTATATCGCTAAAGCATCGACTCTTCCAACACTTGGAAGTGCCACAGTTCAGGACCACAGAGCATTATGCTTTTTATGCAAAAAGCATGTTATCATATTTGTTAACATTATATTTGATATACGTACGATGGTTAACCAAAGATCATGTTAAGAACATATTTAACATGTTTATAACGCAAGATCAGCGTTGAGTGCACGAACCACCAGCTCAAGCACCAAGGAAATGACGGCGACTGACGCGAAGGCTCCGGCGATCCAGGAGAGCCCCGAGGCGCTGGCGCGCATGGCGGAACGCATCATCGGCGAGCGCAATGCGCGCGGTATCCCGTCGGCCTTTTTCGTGGTGCGTATCGCTCTTCGAATCGTGTTCCGATGAGTGGAACCGGAGAAACCCACGATCCAAGCTTTCGTCGCGCACTCATCCCCGTACACATGATACCATAGGAATCCGTGGACGCGTTCATGGCGTCGATCGGTATTCGCACGATTGAGCCGCTCGTCGGTGCGCTGCAGCAGCTCTACAGGTGAGCCCGCGAATCACTTTCATGAACCCATGGAAATGGGCAGCACCCTAAGTGGTGGCCTGTTGCAGCAAGTACAAGTTCATGGAAGTGAACCTCCAGAAGAACCGCGACTCGTTCAAGCGCAAGATCCCGGAGACGGAGAAGGACCTGGCGATGCTGCGCCACTTGGTCCTGAAAAAGGTTCGTCTCATGCTGATCCCTTGTGGAATTAATATAATATTGACTGGTGGCACACGACATCAGGAAGAAGGCGAAGATCTCCAGACACACTTCAACCTGGCGGACAATGTGTACGCCAAGGCGACGGTCGACTCGACGGTCGGCAAGGTCTGCATCTGGCTCGGTGTACGTCCCAGGGCAATGTGGGTGGTGCCAGAATACAGTCCTTTGACGGGGCTTTTGGATTGACTGTGAAAAGGCAAACGTGATGGTCGAGTACTCGTACGACGAAGCGCTGGCGCTGCTGGAAAGCAACGTCTCGACCGCCAAGGAGCGATTGGTACGACGAAATACGTACTTCCGGGCCGTGCTGATCTTAACACGGTTATCTAATGTGTTCTTGGTTTGGCCAGGCCCAAATTGACGCGGATCTGGCGTTCCTGCGTGACCAGATCATTACGACCGAGGTCAACATTGCCCGCATTTTCAACCACGACGTGCGCCGCCGTCGACAGGTGCGTAATAGCTTGTGCTGGAGCTCTTTCGAAGTATAGACGACTCACGGTTTGTGTCTCTTTTGAAATAGGAAAAGGACGATAAGCTCGTGGCGGAGCTCGAGGCAAAGTAGCTGTGTTTTTTTTCGCCTCTGAAAGTCCGTGCAAGGAGATGGAAGAAGGTAGTGGTGCCGCGCAAGCCGACCAAAGAAATGGTGTCTCCTCATCTACAGCCCGAAAGAAGATGGATTTGAATCCGTATTGTATGTACGATTCACGTTTTACGAAAAAGGTATTCCTGCCCTCGACTCGTCGTGCGTCTCTTCGGTTACGTTGAGGTGTCTGTATGAAACTAGGTTCTGTGCAAGTTGGGCAAGACGAGGTAAGAAATGGAAGTCGCTGAAGATGCTGTCGAGGTAACCAGCGAATGGGAGCTGCACCACGACGAAATCTCTGGCCAAGCGTTCTACTTGAATCGGGTCACTGGGGAGTCGTCTTGGGAGGCGCCTGCCGAGCTCAGCGTGCTCCCCACACCAACTGTCTCATTGGCGCAACAGTGGACAGAAGTCAGCGATGACGCGGGGCGTGTGTACTACGTGAACCTGACGACAATGGAGACGTCGTGGGAGCCGCCACACAGCTTCGGCAATGTCACAACGGCACCGCGGCGGCCATCCACTGCGGAGCAAATGGATCATCTCAATGCATTGCTCAGTGGTGGTGATGGTGATGACGAAGATGAAGGGGAAGAAGAAGCCCACGAGGACCGCATTGAAGATAGTCCAGCCAGCGTGGAGAGCGAGTCGCACTTGATCTCAAGCGACGCCTCCACGACAGATGGCTCGGAATGGATGATGTTCCTGAACGAAGTCGATGGGGTCCCGTATTACTACAACCACCTCACGGACGAGTGTGTGTGGGAGCCGCCCGCCGCATTTCTGGAGTATCACCTCGCGCAACAGTCCCATGACGAGCTCGTGGCCAGCGCCATCGATACGGACATCAACCGGGAAATAAATGACGACACAGGCGGAATGCAACCTGAGTCAGTTCCTGCAGGCGTCACCGCTCCGCCTCCGCAGACGCCCTCTACGCCTATCCAAATCACACCCGAGTTTGAAGAGAAAGTGCGACGAGCCATCGAGTCCGTGTCCAAGACACCCGTGGGGTCCAGCCGTTTGCTTCTCGTTCGGACGCCCACCGTCAAGTCGCTCAGCTCGAGCCGCCCGGTGTCTCGCCCGACGTCGTCGTCAGGAGCATACGCGCGGCAACGCCTTGCGACAGCCCGAGTCGCAAGCGAAGCAGACGAGTCGTCACCCCCTGACGATTCAAAGCCGAACGACGACATCAAGGAAGAGTTTCATGATCCGCAAGACGCCGATGTTGACACTACTCCCATAGCACTTGTGGTTGTTCCAGAGCCGGTCGATCTATCGCCGAGAGATGAAGAACTGGAACTGTTGCAGCAAGTCGCGATGATGCGAGACCTCGTGGTCGACGAGATGGCGTTGACAATTCAGTGTATGGTGCGTTGCGTGCAGGCGCGACGTCGCGTGGCGAGAAAGCGACAAGAACGACAGTTGCTGGGCACCGCCACCGAGATCGTTTGTGCGGAAAGTGCTGAGGCAGGCGCACAAGATGAACGAGACACCCAGGGCGTGGAGGACTCGAGTGAAGAGTTGCTTCCATTGGTTGGCAGTGAGAGTATTACTGCTCAACAACCCGACGACTTATCAGAGCAGATGCCGCCCGACGAGTTACTCAACAAGGAGATCATGTCGACTGCAGCGAATCTGCAATCAAGTGAAGAAAGAAGAGAAGATGATGTCTCTCGTGCCCGCGAAGGCGACCCCAGTGCTGCTGAAGGAGACGGCCGATCCACTAGAGCAGGCTTTCGAGACGATCAAGAACAGCCAGCATCGGAGAAGGGTCTCGAGGATACGCGTGCAGAGGAGGGCGAAAACGTGGGGACCATTGATTCGATCAGGGTCCCCGATATCGGTTTGTCGAGTGATATCATCGAGTCAATCATCGCGGAAGAGAACACTGTATCCGAGAAGAAAGACGACGACCCGTGTATATCAGCAGCACAGGATGCCAGCGTTCCTTCGTCAGCAAGAACCGTCAACAGTGTCGAACTTACTGACGCACAACACCAGCAAGCCTCCTCTGATCAGCAGGAAGCAGTCCTGTGCGTCCCAGCTGAGTCGCCAGAGAACCCGGCGGTATCGCTGAACGACGAGCAAACTGTCCCGATCCCTCACGAGCTGCAAGTAGACCGACCTGACCACCACGAAGCAAACATAACGAAATCGTCCAGTTTGCTGGTGCCGCTGGCGATCGGATGTGGAGATCTAACTACGTCAAAGGGTACCGACATTAAGGCTTCGGGTCAAGAGATCCATGTCGAGTCTACAGCCGCACGAACCACTTCACGCCAAGCACGGTCGGGTCGACGTGTCACCGAGAGACCGTCTTCTGCGACCACTCCCTCCGCTGGCGCAGTTCGTCCTGCGGTCGACACGAGCAGCGGCAGGCTCGCGATTCTCAACATCACGACATTTTTTCCTCCAAACCCGCACCGCGATCGCATCAAAGTGATGCCTTCGAACCCAGTCGCAAGTGCCGCAGTGCCGGGACGCGGTGGTATCCAGCGCAAGCCCCTTCCTACGCCAGAGAAGGATCGCCATCAGTCATCTACAGCGGCAATATCCGTCGAGCAACGAGACCACGAACGAGCTGTTCGAACGGAAGCCATGTGCAAGGTGCATGAAGAGACCAAGGCAAAATGGATCCAGGAAGTGAACGAGTGGCGCCATCTTTTTGCGGCGGCGACTGTGCGCCGCACACGAAGCATTTGGGACTTAGGGGCTGCCGAAGAAGCGCACAGACAACGCGCAAAGGACGAGCGAAACAAATGGCTGAAGGATCAAACATTAAGAGAGCCAGCGGACGAGTCCAGTTTGTCGTTGTGGGAAATGAAGCGTGGAGAAGCTACAATCAACGACGCAATCGCTCGTATGCAGTCTGCGATGCAGCCCAAGGGGTTCGTCGAGGTGATGATGCGTGAGAGGCTCAGCACTATTCACCGGGCGATTGAGCGCTTCCAGATCTCTAATCATTCCAGGATGGAGCTGCGTGGATATTGGCAGCAGCTCGCCCAACGGTTTCCATCGTCGTTGGAGGGAGGTATCGAGATCGAGGATCCGTACTGGGCCAGACTTCACGCCAACCTTCGCGCGACGGCCACGACTAGCCGTCAGGATCTCGCTCAGCAGCTTGCGCGTCACCGCACCGACTCGTTCGACTCGCTTCTCCATAAAGCAGCGTGGCGAGGGCATGTTGAACTCGTAAGGTTTCTCGTCTTGGAACTCGACGATGACGTTCATGCGTTTGACTGCAGCGCAACACAAATCACGCCTCTCCATGAGGCCTGCCGCGGTGGCCACGTCCCGGTCGTCGACTTTTTATTGTCTCGCGGTGCGTTTCTGGACGCCGTCGATGCCCATGGGGAGACGCCTCTCCACGTTGCCTGCCGCCTAGGGTGGACCCAGGTCGTCCACGCTCTCATCACGGCCGGCCAAGCGCAAGATGAGAGGGATGCCTTGAAGAAGCCGATCGCGGCCGACGCGGCAGATTCATCCGAGCATGTCCGTGTGCTTCAGGTGCTTTCATGGAGCGACTGTTTCCACCTCCGCAATGGCAAGCGGCGCAGCGCAATGGACATTGCGACGCGGTCTTCGCTGGTCGATTTCCTATCCCGTACGACAACTTCTCCTCCCCAAGTGGTCTCGCGACTGACGTTGTGTATCTGTTGCCTCCTGTAGAGTACTCGAAGGACCTGCTCGTCCACCACGACACATCATCCACTGGCCGCTCCACGGAGGCCGTCACGAAGAAGAAACGAGCCAAGCCGCAGCGGCCAAAGTCGGCGGCCAAGCTGCACGCGGGGGCAGCAAAATGAGACGGTTTCAAGCGGTTGATTGTAGTGTGGGCAAGAATGGAAAACAGGAAGGCTTAGTTGCGGACGGTGCGGTACAGCTTGCACAGCCGTATCTGCTCGCGGTTATCGTACGGAAACAGCGGCACGGCGCCCATGCGCGTGAGCGACGCCTGTGTGATGTCTTTGTACGTGATCTGCTGCTTGGCGAGCGTGTCGAGAAACGTCTGGAACGTGAGCTGGTTGCGGACGGTCGCTGCGAAGATCGCGATGCGACGCGGTGTCTTCCCTTGACTATCATTGTTCCCCACGGGCTCCATAGATTCTTCGTGGTCCTCGTCGCCGAGAAAGGTCTGCAGCACCCGCACGAGCGGCGGGAACGCCGCGACGTCGTAGACGCAGTCGCCCGCCAGTAGAACATCGGGGCGAATGTAACTCGTCTTGCGCTTGGCTTCGTGCGGGTCCCAGCTCTCCCAGTCAATGATGTCCACGTCCACAGGGCACACGTACGGCTCATTGAGCTCGGTATTGTACCTCTGGTTGAGCAGGACCTTGGGCGCGTAGTCGCTCATCACGAGCCGACTCAGGCGAACGCACTTGGCCACAATGATTCCCGTGATCCCCACGCCGGCGCCGAGCTCCAGCACACTGCGACCCGTGAATAGATCGCCGTGCGCGAGCACATACTCGGCGAGGAAAAAGCCGGCTTCCCAGATCTTGAGACCGACGTCGTTAAAGACTGACGCCACACGAAGCGTGACGGTCACGTCGTGGGGAGACCCTGCCATGGATGACGGGATCCGATATGTGACGTGGTGCATTTCGTCGGAATCCGCGGCTGTGAGCTCCACGACGCGACCCAGCGCAACGAAGGGCACGAGTTCTGATACGAGATCATCCGCGAGCTCACCACCAGCCGACTCGATCGCTAATACAACATCAGAAACCGTATAGGTGAGACTTTCGGAAATCCCTCGAGCAGATCGACGGCGCCCTTGTGTTTACAACGCACCGTCCGTGAAGGTCTTGAGGAAGCGGTACGTGTAACTGCGTGGCGGTGCGTACTTTTCAGCCACGTCATCGTGAACCACGCGGTGCATCACTGCGTCCTATGAAGTTGGCCAGTTAGTGTGAGACAGTCGAGCATTCTCTCTCTGTCCGCACCTGAAACTCGAGCGACGTCCAATCGTGGGGCGCGTCCGCATGGCGGCGCTTCATCTCGTCCACGATCTGCTTGACGGGCAGCACCGCTCGGTACGCGTCCAGCAGCCACAGCAGCGCCGCGTCGTCCATCCGCCCACGCTCCATTTTCGAACACCCTTCGATTTTGCTGCGTGTCAAAGACCCTCGCTGTATCCATTGTTAGAGGTTCAACCCTCTACCAATTTATAAATGGTACAGAATAGTGTGGCGGAACACCTGCTATGAACACAAATGAGGTGGTACACGCTAATACAGGATCGTAGCTCTTCATTGCTTGGGCACAGGCTCATCCAGCAATCCGCGGCACCATGGCGGCGACGCTCGTGTGCGCCAACTGCGGCGCCGAGGGCGAGGCCAACTTCAGCGCCAACTACTTTGGTGAGCTCGTATGTGAGCTGTGCGGCACGCAGAGCTACCTGCAGAACCGCACCGAGACCCAGGAGGCCGAGGACATGGGCATCGACATTGCCACGCTCGGGAAAATGAAGCGCTCCAACCGCAAGAAGCGCGCGCGCAAGATCAAAGCGGAACACCAAGAAGCCAAACAACCCGTCAGGCTGTTGGACTGCATTGTCGCGACGCAGTGCATTCTCCATGAACAGGCCGAGGCGCTTGTGCGCGTGGGGTTCCCACCCGACTTCCCACGCGTCGTGCGAGACGTGTGGTTCCACTTGTTGCGCGTGTGGCACCGCAAAGGGGCGCGCCCGTTGCTGCGGTGCTTTACGGAGTTCCACTACCAGCGCCAGGCCGCCGACAAGGCCATGGACCCGGCCGTGACGAATGACGTGCTCGAGCAGTGGGATGCCGAAAACGGCGGCGACCTCGAACGGCTCTTCTCGGCGAGCCAGTCGACTACGACACCAACAGCAACCCCCAGCGCCACGCGCGGGGACCCACACGATGTCGGTCCAACCTCGGTGCCCGGCGAAACCAAGCACAAGAGAACGCGCCACTGGATGCATACGCTCGACTGGTTTGTGCTGCCCGACATGGTCGGCGTGCTCGTGCTCGCGGGCCGCCTGCTCAACGTCGCGGCACTGCCGTGCGACTACTCACATTGGATCCAGTGCGGCGATCTACCCTATTACAATCTGCTCTCTCGGTGCCCACTGGAAATGCAAGAAAGCGTCGAGCGCGTTGCCGTATTTTTCGACGCGACGATCCGTACGAACTGGATCTCGACCGCTGTGATCGCGTACCGCGCCCACTACCTGCAGTTCCACTTGGAGATGCGCGTGCCGCCACTCAACGCCTCGTTAATTGCGTTCAACATTTGCGAAAACCTGAATCTGCCGGCGTCCGTGTTTCGCCATTTCCAGTGGCTCAGTGCCCATTTCAATATCGCCGGTGAGCTGCCCGAGAGGCCGATCCAGCAGAAACCCTTGACGCGGTTCCAGGACGCGACCCGTGGCTCGGCACTCGACTCAGGTGCCGGCATCGCAGCGTACTTGCTCGCAGCGATTCGACTGTGTCCGAACTGGAACGAGTGGATCTACGAGCACGTTGGCCAGCGCGACCAGCACGTGCCGCCGTACTCATCAGCCGAAGCCGACAAGCTGCCCCGTCACGAGCTCGGTGCGTTTGTGGATTTCTGCGAAGATATATTGCTTGGCGCGGACCGCGGCCGCATCCCCGACGAGTTTACGGCTCACGTGAACGCATTGAAAACCGATTTGAGTCAGCGCAAGGCCCACTACTTTTCCAGAACGTACGAGACGCATGCGTTACGTGCGTACCCGCCCGAGTATGAAGGCGGGGTCTGTATCGAAACGACTGAGGAGATGCAGAGACGCGTCGAGCGTATCAAGACGCACCACGGTATCATGTCGGGCATGGCCGACGAGAAGATGGCGCTCGACGATGACGGTGATCGCACGATCAAGCCGACGTTATTTTATCCGCTGTACGCGCGTAAGGAACGCTTCTCGTTCCACGCGCCGTTTGAAGCCGCACTCGAGTTGCTGGCCGAGTACATTGACTGTCCCATGGGCGTCGTGATGAAATGGGTCGACGTCATTGATCGCGGCTTGCGGGACCGCGAGCTCGAGTTCCGGCCGCAACGTCCGGAAAGGGCTGAAGCACACGAAGAGGCTACGCAAGACCAGGAGGATGTGGGACATGATGTGGATGATGTGGAAAGGGACCAGAGAGACCAAGAGCCGTCGCCGCAGGTGGAGTCCCACCATCTTGATGAAGCAATGCAAGTAGACGCTGACGGGCTAGAAGAAGACCGCGTGGAGATGCGGACGTCACCAGCGAGCGAAGAGACTAAGGAAGAGGAGAAGGAGGGCGATGTTGTGGTCTCTCGACGAGAGCCAACCGGCCCAAGTGGAGATCCGCGCTGCTGCAAAGCGAAGAGGACGGCCAAGGAAGTTGCCGAAAGATTGATTGACAAGGTTTAGAATATTAGTGCCGTGTCGTTCTCGAGGGGGTGGCTTCGCGAAAGGTCACGATGGATTTAAGAAGCCCCTTGGAGCTGTCATCGCCGTATCTATTCCATAAAGCACAAATAGCAAAGGCTATTCCGCCCAAGACGACAGCTCTGTCTCTCCTTCTACGATGGTGCGTGCTGCATTCCAAGTGTCCAACACGGCGTTATGTCTGACACGTATGGGCAAAATGGCTTCATTATTTTCTCTCCCCCAGACGACGTGTGCGCAAGCCATTAAGGCGTGGGAAGCCAAGAACACGGCATCGGCCGAGGAGGCGTCCGTGGTCAAGCTCTACTGCCAGATTCCGCCCGTCAACAAGCTCGACAATTCGCTCAACACGCTCAAGAACTGCGAGCACCTCTCGCTCTCGACCAACAGCATTGATCGTCTCATCCCGCTCTCGGGCATGAAGAAGTTGCGCATCCTGTCGCTCGGCCGGAACCAAATCAAGAAGATTGAGAAGCTCGACGATGTCGCGGACACGCTCGAAGAACTGTGGATGTCCTATAACCTCATTGCGACGCTCGACGGTCTCTCTGGGCTCACGAACCTCACGACGCTGTACCTGTCCAACAATCTCATCAAGAGCTGGGACGAGCTCGACAAACTGGCGAGTCTGCCGACCCTTCGCGACGTGCTCTTTGTGGGCAATCCCATCTATGACAACATGTCCAAGGAAGACGCGCGCATCCAGGTGCTCAAGCGGATCCCCAAGGTTGCCAAGATTGACGGCGACATGGTCAAGCAAACGGAACGCGATGCCGCGCTGGGCCAGTGATCGGATGATCGTTTATATGCTTTTATTCCCGACAGAGATATCTCATATATCGCACGCAGTGGATACGGGGAACGCGTTTAAACGAGGACACTCTAGTTCTGCTTGCCCTTGAGGTACTGCAGAATGTAGCCAAAGTCCTTGTTGCCGTGGCCATCGTTGACGACCATGCTGTAGAGCTGGTGCGCGGCGTACGTCATCGGGAGCGAGACGCTGGCGGCCTTGGCGGCGTCGACGCCCAGGCCAAGGTCCTTCTTCACGAGGCTCGACGAGAAACCGCCCTTGTAGTCAACCGCCGCGGGCACGTTCTCCATGAGACCCGGGTACGGGTGGTACAGCGACGACGACCAGCACTGCGCCGTCGACGTGTTCATGATGCTACCAAAGAAGAACGATCAGTGACCACAGAAAAAAGGCCACCAAGCCACAGGAAACGGAACGCACCCGCGAAGCACCTGCGGGTCCATGCCGAGCTTCACGCCGAGGTTCATGGCCTCCGCGACCGACACCATCTGGATCACGAGCGAGAGGTTGTTGCACATCTTGGCGACCTGGCCCAGGGCTGCACCGCAATAAGACTGTCAGTTGGATACCTTCCCACAGAGACCTACTATGGCATACGTACAGCTCGAGCCGCAGTGGACAATGTTGCGACCCATGTACTCGAGCGTCGGCTTGACCGTCTGGAACTCCTCTTCCGTGCCGCCGACCATGAACGTGAGCGTGCCGTTCTCGGCGCCAATCACGCCGCCCGACACGGGCGCGTCCACGATCTTGGCCCCCTTCTCGTGGTAAATCTCCGACAGCTTCTTGGTGAACATGGCGTCAATCGTGGACGAGTCGATAAAGAGGTGGCTGGGACGCACAACGTCCGAGAAGCCGTCCTTGTCGTGCAGGTAGACCTGCTCGACAATGGCCGTGTTGGGCAGCATTGTGACCACGCGGTCGCACTTCTCCGCGACCTCGCGCGCCGTCGAGGCGACGATAGCGCCCTTGGCCGCGAGCGGCTTGGTGCTGTCGGCGTTCACGTCGAAGACCACGACCTTTTGGCCCTTGGCGATGAGGTTGTTGGCCATGTGGTTGCCCATTTGGCCGATGCCGACGAGACCAATGAGGTCCTTCGAGTCGCTGGCAAAGCCGCGCGCGACAAGCACATGCTGCTTGCGGGCCATGCGCTGCAGCGAGCGGTGCATCATCATCATTGTGGAGGGCGGAGGAGAATGAGAGGAGACGAGCGGAGGAGGACGCGGATCCAGCAATGACGTTCACGCTGATGAGCCAGACGAAGGCACCATCTCGTGACGGCATGTAAGTTACCGACATGTCACTGGAGCGAGGTAGTATTTTTCATGGAGGCTGTGGAAGCCGCTTGGATGCTTTAGGGGTTGCTGATCTACATGGGCGGTGTCCATACTCCTTTTATTAAGTTACTGGGGAGACTGTGGGCATTGGCCATTGAGAGAGCCGTGGAAAGGAAGGTGTTCACTTGACGAGATAGTGTCCATGATGGCTGGATTGAAATGTTTCCTCCGAGTTAAGAGATATGTTCGCTTCAAGTTCAACTCTGTCGACGAAACTGTAATTACGCCTTCCAGTTCCACCACGAGAAAGGCACACTTCTAGAAAGTGTATGATTGGTGGAGATATGTCGTAGTCCGTTCCACAGACCAATGAAAACGTCTCTAGCATCACACTTTGCCTTCAGTTCCACGGCAGGCGGTTCGTAAAAAGATGGTCTGGCTGAGATGTGGGGTTTTTATACAAGCAACATTTCGGGCGACCCTTCGGATTACACTACACAGCGATCTTCAGTTGCTGGTCCGCAACATTGCTTGGTGACCATGGCGAATCTCCCTGGGCGGGATGGGAAGGATGACACCGTCGGGAACATGGGGGTATGTATATGAAACAAGGGAAGCCGATGCGCAATCTACTCTACCGGTGTTTGTGTAGCTATGTGAGAAGTTCGGAGGAGACTCGGGTCGGGCGCCTGCTGGTTGGTGTCGCGCGTTCTAGTTAATGACGTCGACGAGAAAGTCGAAGATGTCGGTGTTCCGGATCGCCGCCTGGATGTCTTCCTTCTGGAGCGTTCGGCGCTTGTTGCGCTCCGAGTAGCTCCACGAGCGGAGCGTCAACTCGAGGATGAACATCTCACAGGCCTTGGCGAAAAGCACAGGTGCCTCGGCACTGATCATGCGCACGTCCTCGTCCGACTTCATGATGCGCTTGATACGTGCGAGCGGCAGGTCGTTGTGGTTCTTGAAGTCTGAACGCGAAACACAGATTAACCCCATGATACGATTACGATAGAATCCGCATTCGGGTTTAGCGCGTACCCTGCTCGCTTCCGACCTCCAACTGCTCCATCTAGAGCGAAAAACCACCAGATGACGTGTCATCAGTATCGCCACGGGCACGTTAAAGAGAACAGCGAGGGGACACGCATACCTCAACGAGCTGCTTCGCCCAGAACGACTTGAGCTGCTGCTCGAGCTGCGCCTGGTGGGCGGCCTGTTCGGCCTCGGTCATCTCTACGACTTGTCCTTCCATCGTAGCTGCTGGGTCTGGTAACCGCATTTCGGTTTATAGATCAGCCCCCATCCGTCCATTTCACCGCAAACTTGCACAGGGGGTCTATTTGCCATGTACGTACCTGGGGAGAAGCTTTGGGGGGCGAAGGATTCAGAGAAATGCCAGATCTCGATGCGCGCCGGCGTCGGTACTTTGTTGGGCAAAAACCAACTTTGGTTTGTCAGAACAGACCGTGCAAAAAGGCGCCGCATTTTCGAGGCGGGCCTTCGTGGAGTACTATACTAGACATATTAATGTTCACGGATTTCTATAAGATGATGATCAGATTTAGCAAGTGGTGTCAGACCGACAAGATTCGGCGAGAAAGGCAGCAGCATCTCGATGTTATAAAAATGCTATGAAGTGAGTGCAAGACGGCCTCGTGTCTAAAGCTGCTGTGTGCAAGTGTGTGGTATGGTCTACTATTTGAGCGAGAGCACGAGCGTGAGCACGACGACGACCGCGATGAGCACGAGAAGTCCCCAGCAAATGAGCTTCGTCTTGGAGCACTGGCAAAAGCCGCGGCGCATGTCTGCCTGGCGCGCGTTCTCAAGTGCGGCTTCCGTGTGGTCCTTGGCCTGGTTCGTTTCTTCCTCGACATCCACTGCGTTCATAAGAAGGAGAGATCGTCAGCAATCACTCGTGATCAAGACGACACGAGACGTGCTACGTACAAACAACTTCTCCCTGGGCGGCGATCATGTCGTCGACCTCGCGGAAGGCCGCATTGACCTCTCGCATCTGATGGTTGATCTGAATGATATCTTCTTCCCGTCGCATGAGATCTACCAGCCAGAACATACAAACACCTGCATCAGTCACGTGTCCGGAAGTCTCCCTCTCTCTCCCAACGGCCACATTGGGCTTACCGTCTTCGTTGTAGCTCTGCACATGCGCCTGCGTGTAGATCTGGTCCTCGTTGTAGTTGCCCAAGCCGGCAGGCTTGTCATCGTCGCTGCGGAACGAGCGCGACGACTTGCGGATCTCGGCGACCGCGAGCTTTTCATTTTCAATCAGCTGCTGGCACGTCGCCTCGAACGCCTTGAGCTGGTTCTTAAAATCGTTCGAGAGCTTGTTCACCTCGGCCTTGCGCGACCGTCCGAGCGATCCCTGGCAGGCCCGCGAGAGGTCCTGCAGCCGCCGGTTGATCTTCGCGACGAGCCGGTTGCCCTTCTCCGTGAGCTCCTTGAGCTGCTGGTGGTTAACGCGGCTGTCCTGCGGCGTCTTGAACAGCGTCATCTTTTGCTGCATCGACTTTGTGAGGAGATGAAACTCCTTGATCGCATTCGACGTGTCGTCCTTATTGCGCTTGTACTGCTCGACTTCGTGGGCGCCCTTGGGCGAGTCGGCCGACGAGTAGCTGCTCATGGTCGCTCTTGCGGTGTGGTCGTGCTAGTGAGATATTGCGGCGTGGCTCAAGTACAGAGACCACGGAAGGCGGGGGAGTCGACTGCAAGTCGATGGAGGTCTCCGACAGAGAGAGAGTGACCAGTAACGAAGTCGCGAACGAGGAGAAGGGGGGGGCGCCGAGAGGGGATCTGCTGAATTCACCTCGATCTGATGCCTCGCGTTCTGAGGGAACCATGCCCACCACCCTCAAATTTTGTGTCAAGAGACTTGTCCCAAGTCACAAACACACACCCAGCGAGCTCTGATTGGCTGTTAAGTGGCACTTTCTATAGTTATAGCGAATCAGCGCATTGTGTAGCCATTTGTATCCCTTCAGACCTTGATGGCATCTAGAGCGTAATCACAATCGAAGCGGTCGGAATGGCATATTGAGCAGCCACTTGGACTTTACACGGCCTTTGTCTCATGCCTGACTATATCTGTGGGTGGTGGACGCCATCCCAATCACCTTGGGCGCGTCCCCGCTCGTAGATCGCGCTGGAGCTGCTGGGTCTCTTCACGCAGCGTCCGCTAGTTGTGCGTGGAAAGGACGAAAACAGATGAGCGTCTCGTTGGTGCTGGCTCAGCAATGGATGGATGCAAAAGGGTTGGTCTACTACCGGCATGGTCGCGCGCACCTGCTTGAGCTTGATTTTCTTCTTGTCGATGGTGTTGAAAGTCTATGTGGGCGTCGAGTGATCTTTCGACCGCCGTGGCGTGCTTAGCTCCGCAGCGTATGCCCGTTGCTGGCGCAGATCCAGGGCGAATACGAGACGGCGATCCGCCACTTACTGGTGCAATGCTACTCAGTGCCCCAACTCCACGGCGATCTGCAGTCGCTCGAGATGCGATACCTCTACCAACTGAGTTTGCAGCAGCTCGAAACCAAGCGCCACCACAAGATGCTCAAAGCGCATGCTCCGGCAAACGCAGGCCACGCTGGCCGCTTGTGGAGCCGAAAATGCTCGCCTCAAAGACGAGAATTTGTGCGTCCATGGGCAGCTCCACACGCTAGAAAGGCGGTACGAAGAGATGCACCTGTCCAATCACCCGCTCGTGAATGGCGTGAAGCGCCACGACGACTCGCTGTGTCATATCCATGAACGGTCCCATGAAGAAGGCATGGCGCTCCAGCAAATGACGATCAAATACCACCGCGCATGAGATGGCCAAGCTCAAGAAGGAGGTCGTGGCGCTGGGAGAAGAAGTCAGCGGTGTCCAGTTGCAGCCAACGAAGCCACAATCGCTTTTCTCTACAGGATATGCACACCAAGCTCACGGCGGCAGTGGCGCACCAAAATGTCCCGCCCGAATCTGAGCAGAGCTTGGACTCCTTACATCGCCGCGAGATGCATCAGGTCGGAGTAGACTTCGACGAAAGGCAACGGAGCTGCCGAGCAATAGAACTCGTGGAGGACGCACATCAGCCCACCGCCGCCGAGAGTAGAGCGCACGCTAACCTGGCATACATAGAAACGGACAAACACGACAGCTCGGCAGTCCCCCTCTGAAGCAGTCTCCATGAAGACTGAAGGCGTTCGAAGAGAATTATACATGCGCATTATCACCTGCTCCTTTCTGGAAACAAAGGATCTCTGTCCTTTGCTCTCGCCACCCAGCGGTTCCTCTCCCAGTTAGTTGTGGTCGTTCAGTGCATCGTGGGCCGACGGTGCGCCCGGATTCGGGTTCTGAATCACGATCAGCGCGTACTCTTTGTCGGGCGCGATCATGATCTCGTGCTTCTTGGACCGGATCCGCAGAAAAGTCATGTCGTTGGTCGGATCCAGCGTGCGGATCGTCGACTTGGCCTTGGCCGCGAGCTGCGAGATGAGCGCTGCGTGGTCCATCGCAAACTCTTCGTCGCTCGTGCTGCTATAGATCGGCACGCCCTCGTGGTTGACGATCAGCACGGCCTGGACGCCCTTGTGGGAGTTGATCCGCTTGATTGTCTCTTCGGCTTCGTATCCTGGCTGTTTCAGAGACCCACCAAAAGCGGAGTCGCAATTACTGATTCATTAGTGGATGGCACTTACCAAGGGATACGGCAAGAGCAGTATCGCTGGACTGCGGCGCTCAGCGCGGCTCGCGACGTACCATAGTGGTGGCTCGGTTGCTTTCAATGTGAAGATTCCAAGAAACCTTGACTGTTGGGAAGGGTCAATCACGAAGTTAATTATCTCACTTAGCCACGAAGCTCTGACAATTTACAAATCTATACAGAAAATATATTTGTAAATTTTGCATATATAATGAAAAACAATTTAAATTTTTCATTATATATGCAAAGTCTTTAATATTGAAGAGAGTGACAAGTCGGTCAAAAGGGTCGATCAGGCCCCGGAGCTGTTCCTACCTCGGTTTGCTCACATTTCGCTCTGCCTCAAAAATGTGGGGCCCTTTGGATGACCACTTTTTCGCTGGATCCCAGCGTACTGTGCTTGCATAAAAGTGCAACTTGAAATGAAATACTGTTTAACTTTAGATCGAGTTGCGTGTTTTGTGTTCGTGCGGTATATTAGTTACTTAGTAGTACCTGATACGGTGTAACCCTTCCACAGGGCTGAAGCCTCCTACAGTGTTATCTGGTAAGCCACTCAGCTGATTTCGAACCAAAATTTAGAGCTCCGGCCGCTGTTTCCGAAATACGTGTCTGGCCACGTATATCGGAAACACCGTTTGGATGGAGAAGGGGAAAGCAACGTGGACAGACGAGCTGCGTCGCTACGTCATACTCGCCGCTCGTTACCAGCGCACAGCTCGGCATAGTACATCTCGCCAGATTAAGCCAACGTTCTGCAGGGCTCCTTGAGATAGCGGCGTCTGCGGTATGCCTTGAGAGCGGCAATGGAACCCAGTATCGACATGGCGGCAAGGCCACTGTGGAGCACATGAAGTCCAAGCATCGCGCTCTAATCAACAATCTCGTCTCTTTGAGTCAAAGCAAGAAAAGATCAAGACGACGCAGTCGTCGGATGGTGGTCAACAAGTCAAGACGCCCGGCGATCTGAATCAGGAGGAGAAGATCGCCGTGAAGAAAGCAGTTTCCAAATGAGTCGCCCGTCGCACCGATGTCGATCCTAGAGGATACCGAGCTTCAAAACTTGCGCGATTTGTTAGGCAGGTTTGGAGGCTTCAATATCAAGCTGCCCGGACGCGCCCAGGTCCGCGGCGATATCATCAGCGACGCGGATCTCGTGCCAAGTTGAGGCGTGAACTCAACCCCACGCTGGGTATTACTTGTTACCACGGACATTCGGGCGGACCGTAGCGCCAGCAGCTACATCAGTCTTGCAATCCATTGTGTGGATAGCACATTTATTGCACAAAAAGCTACTCAGTGTCATCCACTTTCCTGGTGTACACGACGGGGCGCGTATTGGAGCGGAGCGCGTATTTGGCGCAATGCTCAAGGTAACACCAGGTCGTGAAGCATGATTCTACATCCACTGTCTGCGACGTCTCCTCGAACCATTGTTCAGTGTCACCAAGCGATTTTGCGGACGGGCGTATCCGAGTTTATTGTCGCGCTCCGGTCCTTGAGGATGATCAAGCAATATGTCCAGCGAATCGGCCCCTTCGAAAAGGACTACGCTGAGGTTGTTTGTGAGTCATTTGCCGACTGCGACCTTCGTTTTTTTCTCCTCAACGCGATGAGGTGATCAATACCTATGAGGCCCAGCTGTACGAGAAGGGATGAGGAACGCCAGCGCCAACCGTTGAATATGATCACGCCGGGCACGCGAGGAAGGCATGCAATGCAGAGGCATTTTCAGCTATCTCAATATGGCAAACTAGGCGGAGATGGATCAACTCCCCCTACAGTGGTGGAAAGAGAACGTTCACCGGTCCTACCATCGGAGAACCCATGTCCGATCGCGTTCGTCGGCATCGGATATTTGGTTTGCGTCTGTTGGTTACGATGCTCCGATCCATTTGAGACCATTTGAGACAGTCGATGTATGCCCCCATTGCTTCACGTCTGCACTTGCTGCTTGTTTAATTGAGCGGGGGGGGGGAGATCTTCGCTCGAGTATTGGTAGCATGTAGCGCATTGTGGCGAGCGACAACGTCAAACGCGACAAGGTAGAATGATAGATGCCGTGAGTGACCTTTTGAGGAAAGGTGCATTCAGTACCTGATGAACTCGTGCGTGCTGATTGGTAGTGACCTCGACTCGTTCAACGACCCACGCCCATAAGGAAATAGGTCGCAAAATGCATGTATCCAGAACGTTGGGTCGAAGTCTGACTTGTCGATCAGTGTACCATCCCACCTTTCTTTAACACATGCTGAATACCCGTGGTCACATCAAGTTGGTTGAAATCGCTTTGTCGAGCAGTCGAGCGCCTGTTGACCGCCAATATCCACGTCGACGCGATCGACGATGGGAGTGATCGATGGTATTTCGGGCATTCCTCGTTCGCTTTCATCTTGAGATGAGTCGTTGATCTTTTCAACAACAACGCGAGCCTGAAGCACTGCCGTGGAGGCCTCCCATGCATCCCGTTGATTTCCTTGTAGAGACGATTGTTTCCCTATACTAATGAAGCAGGTCACGTAGACGGCCGACTCGAACATCGTACTTCCGAAGCGTAGCAGCCTTTGTGTTGGTGTTAGGGCGCCGATCATTGTAACACCAATGGTCGCTTCTGGAAGAACATCACTAGACAATACTTATGCCGACGGTCTTGGGTCGGCTTGAAATAGTTGGCATGTGATCAGAGTGAAGAATGCTTTGTTACGAGGGCCTTTTGATTGGATAATAATAGGACTAAATTAGGAAAGGGTTTCATTGGCTAAAATAGGTTTATGTCAGTACATCCAGAGGAAAAGCAGTCAGTGAACTGGATATAGGAAAAGGACAGTCGAAGGATGTGTAGGTTGGCCACCAAGTGTGCTCGGCCCTTTGGGCACGAGTCACACACGGCCATTCCGAAACT
>JAADXL010000625.1:0-20558 GCA_023337755.1 Pythium aristosporum | reverse complement strand
GAAATTATAGTATCCGTCTGATGGGTGGGGATTCACCCTAGATCCAAGTGTGACATTATCACCCACCTCTCTGAGAACGAGGATGATATATCGGTCAAATCATGAAGCCATATCCCCCCCGACATAGTGCCATCTCATTTCGGTAGTCGCGTGCCGCAGAAACAGCTGCGCGAAAACACCCACAGTTTTAGTTGAAAAGAATCATGGGTGCATTGTTTCTAAGAAGTGCAAGTACAGTCGAAACCGACAGAAGCATATCTCTCCACGTGCAGACAGGTCATCCTGGGTTACAGCCCTATCAAAATTTGATAGGGCTGGAATCATTTGATTCAAATGATTCCAGCCTCATCTCTCCACCCAGCGCAGCTGGATGACGACGCTGCGCTGGGCGGTGATGTATCTTTTTCTACAACCTCACCTAGTTTATCCGATCTGGACGCCATCCAGAGCTGTACTCCTGTGAGGGATAAAATGAGTAGAAAATGCTTGGTCTTTGCCGTACAACTCTTTCAACTAGTTTGCATGAATAACGGGCAACAGCCTCTTCCGTGCGGAGCTAAGGGCAGTGCACTGAACCCTTCGCCGCGCTCCTCCTTGTGGCAAACTTGTAGACCGTTTACCAGTTCGTTGAGGTACCGAGGCATCGCAACTTGCAAGGGCTGGTTTGGAGTGACCATTGGATGAAGGCGGCGGTGCTCGACTTGTCCGCCAAGATATGAGAGTACGCCTTCCAAAATTTACGTGCGACATCAGCAGCGTGACTGATACTCCACTCCCCACTGATCGAGACGCTCGAAGTTCTCACATTCCGGTGATGAGACCTAAGCTGGCTCGTTCGTTGGCCTGGGTAGAGGGCTTGGTGGATCCGGTCGCTGAGTCCGTTGGAGAGTCGCCGCTCAATGTAGTCGCCACTGTAATAATCGTGATCAACACCACGACGCCAAGACTAGGCCTATCCCAACAAGCAGCTTCTCGGATCCAGCAGAGGGACTCCTCGGCAATTGGAATCGTCCAATAGACCCGAACTTTCATGTCATCTCATGCTTTATCCACATCCGGGCGACTTACTCTCGGGTTCGCCCACCGCAGGCTCACTGGATAGTACAGAGTACAGTATTGATAGTCCTCGTCGCAAGGAGGTCAGTGTGTTGCACTGTGCAGGGAGACACTAAAGATCCCTCCCCAAACTCTCATCCATCCCGCCCCAGGTGGTACAAACGAAATGACCATCACTCTTCGATCTCTATAACCGTGGGTTATTTTGGGGTTATTTAAAGGGTACTCTTCTGCAGGCCTACGCGCGCTGAAAAGCAGGTGGCGCAACGTCGCCATTGAGGATCTTATATATAATTGTATTGGCCTTGGCCTTCGCTCTGGCGTGCTCCTTGGCAGCGTTTACCTGTTGGCGAGTCTTCGCCATGTTGCAAATACAGAACTAAGCCACCGACTGCACTGTGCCGAATTCTGAACTGTTCTCAATTCCAAGCTATCTCTAGCCTTTTCCGAGAACCTCGCAGAGAGCCTATGCGCTCTGGAAACTGCAGGAACTTTGCTTTGACAGTTACTGTACTGGTACCGTAGGTCAATCTCGAGAAAACGTCGCTGTGATGGCTTCGCCTACTGCATCTTAATACAGTACTGTAGAAGAAGCTTGCTTCATGTAACAACGTAACCCGATTACTTAACAAAATTTCGCACAGCTATGTGTTAAATACTGCGCAGCTCTTAACACATAGCTGTTTTAAAAAGCGTTCAATAACTGATATCATCAGTTCGAGACCAGAAGTTGCTGACGTTAAACAAGCTTGGTCTTATTTTGAACCGAGACTGGCGATTCTTTTGCAGCTGCGTGGCGTGGCCGCAACTCGTGTCGCGCTATGCATCATCTGCTTCCTCAGCAGCTGCGCGGTATGGCCGTAAACTCTCGCTGCAGTCCACTCGTTCTGCTTGCTGCTACATCGCCATCGCCGTCTTCGCCGTCGCTCGGGGCTTTCATTTTTTTTTATCAACTAGGAGAGTTAGTGAAATCGTGCCCTAGTCGCTCGGGACTTGAAGCAGCTTCTGTATCTCTTCTCGGCGCCATGGAGGGTCGAACTTCTGATTCCTTCCATGGGCCACTGCTCGTGGTCGATGTACATGCGGCTCGTGAACACGAGTTCAGGGAAGCGCGGTTTGCTGTGCTACGTCTCGCCTAGCAACGGTGGTGAGTTGACGCAGTAGCTGCGGTACACTCTTGCTTCAACACGCTCGCCCAATGATCGATCGACGCCCTGCCAAAGGGACTAACTCTGCGTGCTTAAATGGTCTCACCGAGGTCAGACTAATTACGGTGTTGCGTCGCCCAAGCTCCTTTCAAACAGGCTGACTTGAAGTACATAAAAATTTGAGCACATGAAAAACTTCGGAAAATCTCTTCTACAGTATCAATGGTACCGCAGACGGGATGATCAGCTAGGGTTTCATTAAAGAGGAGGTCTGCAGTACAGACTCTGCACTTCAATACCAACGGATTCATTGTCAGTTCAAACCGGACAGATCTCGTGTTCCACACGGTCGTTCCGCCTCGATAACATTTGGCTTCGCGTCTCTCTCGACCGGGTTCCATTAGCATTCTCAACGCAATGGTACAAGAGAGCTGGCTGTTTCTGGGCAATCCGGGCGTCGGTAAGAGCATTCTGCTCAACTGCCTCGTGCAACGAGCTGTATTCCCATCGGGCGTGAGCTACGGCGGCGGACTCACCATGGACGTGCAGACTTGCGTCGACTACCAACGAGACATTGCGTACACGGACACGCCTGGCCTGGCCGATTGCATGGCCGGGCGCGTGGCCGCCGACGCTGCACCCGCGCGCTGCGATCCGGCGGACCTCGGATGAAACTGTGCTTTGTCGTGCAGCTCCAGTACGGACGTGTCATGAGCCAAGACCTCGTGACCATGGAGCGTGTGCTCGACTCGATCCATATGCCAGACGTGCCCTTCGGCATCATCGTCAACTGCGTGAGTGCCGACACCTGCAAGACGCTGTCGTCTGACGACACAGCCTTCCGTCGAGTGGTCGCGCTCGTCAACAGCGGCAAGTACACGACGCCGCACGTGCTTCTCGTGCCAGAGTTCCCGGCACTCGTGGACGAGGACAACAAGTTTGTCGAGTTGCCACCGATCGTGCGCGACCAGATCGACGAGATCCCGACCGCGTACGTCCCTCACGATGCTGTCTGCGCGATCTGCGTGGCCGACTTTGAGTCGTGCGTGGAGACGCACCAGCGAACCATGTCCATGCTGGAAAAAGACGAGAGCGCGATGGCGAAGGCCCAAGAAGACCTCGCGAAAACCAAGCGCGGCTTTTGGAAAACGGCGGCCAAGGGCATGCTAGTGCTGGGGAAGATCATTTTGGTCCTGGTGGTCTTTATTTAGCCACAGGCCTATCGCAATGCACATCCATAGTCAATCGCGGCCATAAAATGCTGCTCTCAATAACTCCTGTTGCGCTGAAGTGCAGTTTCTGATTTTTCAGTGACCTTGAAAGCTGTTGATCCAGCGCTGTCTTGACTATTGAGGTGTACGTGCTCGCATTTACAGATAGGAGACTACATCATAACGCAACTGCGTGGACAACATCGCGTGTCTTCTTGCTGTTGCACGTAGTAGTACGCTTCATGTTGAGGGGGGTTGGACTGGCGGTTGTGGCCAGACGGCTTGGGTGAGTAGAACTGGCGGTGGTAGTCCATGTTCCTTCGGTGATACTCGCGCTCACGCTCCATCTCCTCACGGAAGCGGTCCTCGAGTCGCTTCATCATGGCCTCTAGCTCCTTGTGGTCTTCACGGAGTCGCTCGAGTTCGGCCTTGAGCTCCTTGGCGTTCTCGGCAAAGTCATCCACTTTGACTTGCGCTACCGAGGCTTCTGGGATCGTCACGGCCGGCGCGCGCGTCTCGAGAAACTCGACCACGGGGTCGGGAAGCTTGATGATGGCATTCTCGACCTCGTCGAGCTGTGGGAACTTCGGGATAAAGAAGATAAAGGGTGTCTGGTACTTGCCCCGGTTAATTAGTGCCGCGACCATGTCGTACTCGGGACCGAAGAGCGTCATGGCCTCGTACTGGCGTTTGGGCAGGTTGTTGACGAGGACCGAGAACGGAATGTTGGGGACACTGATGGCGTCGAGCACTCGCTCGATCGTCATGAGGTCGTCGGCGATCACGCGGCCGGCCTGCAGGCGCACCATGAAGAAGAGTTTGTACGTGCCACCTTGCTTGAGTGCCATGTTGATGGCTTGGGCAGCCTTCTCAATGATCGACAGGTCGGCAAGACCGGGTGTGTCCATGTACGCGACATCACCGACGACGTGCTTTTGGTACTCTTGTGTGAGCCCCACGCCCCACGAGATGCCCGAGTTGAAGACGTGGTGGCCGACCAGGCAGTTGATGAGTGTGCTCTTGCCCGTGCCGGGGTTCCCCAGGAGAAGGCGGTTCTCGCGGATCTTCGTCATGGTTTCTTGGAAACGTGGGCTCGGCTGCGGATCGAGGAATGAACCAAGTGGCTGGCGCCCCATGCTGGGGGCCGGACTATTTAACGCAGCTTCCGACGAGTGTCCAGTGCACTACGCTACAAAAGCTGTCACTGTCTACGTGTATTATCAAGACCAAGGTTATCACGCAACTGGACTGTGGGGGGTGGGATCTTTAGTGTCCCCCCGACTGAACCCATTGACTAATTTCACAATGGACCGTCCATGTGCGATGGATCACCCAAACTCTGTACAAACAGTGAATACTCACTTCTCTATCTCATAGGCAGCGAGTTCTCATAGGCAGCGCGCCTCTATTAAAGTAGGTTTTTGGGTGGTCGCATACAATACTACTGACAGGTATATTAGGGTTGAGGCTAACGTCCTTCTATTGAGAGCGGTTTTTCTGCAAGTGGGCGCTGCCTATGAGATATAGAAGTGAGTAGTCCAAACTTCCTGTGATTCCGAACCGCAAGTACTGTAGATGTGGTATCTACTGTACGTGCAGTGCAGTGCATGAAGTTCGGAAGACTTCTATGGCCAACAGTGTTGACATTACAACTCTCGCTATCAACGAGAGTTGTTTCTGTCCTAGGGGTTCAGACTCATTCCTTTCCACATTCTCAATCTATGGTATGCACTGTCCCTGTACTTTACCCGCCGGGGACTGTTTGCTAGAGCGCACACCTGTGTTAACTCATCACTTGATCTGTCTCGGCAATATAGTACGTATGATATGGTGTCGACCGTCTTGGAGATGCTCTACAAAAGTACTGTACCCTAGTGACTGGTAAATTACTAGGTACTGTATTGTCATATCACAGCAGATAATTACAGAAAGGGCAAACAGATGAGAACACTCTGCAGTACGTATCTGGGGGTTGCACTCGCAGACCCCCGCCAACTAGATAGCTGAAGCGATTCGTCGGCAAGCTACTACTGTACGAGAAGGACTACGTCGTGTAGAGCCCGGCTTTTGAGCCCAGCTGGATGAATGTGAGCCTTCTTTCCAAAAAAAAAGATTCGTCGGCAAGGACCTGCCCGCTGGGGAGCTCGCTTCCGTTAACGAGACGCATTTCACACTCAGCCGCTCGCCCTTTTATTTTTGGCTGATATGGCGGACTCTTCCCCCTTGGTATTGGTATGTATGTTGCGCACAGTACACTACCATACCAGTTTAATACAATCAGGCCGACAGCATCACTCCAAAGTGACACGGTCGGCAGCTGGGAATCCAAAGCGCCGTCCAGTAAACGGCGTTTCATCATCAACACCGGTGGACTCCACCGCCTCCGCTGGGGAGGCGGCCACATTCTTTTGTGGCCCCACTCGCCAAATAGCGATCTGAGCACCAGCAAGTCCACCGTACGAAGGTCCTTCTCACAGGGATGACCAATCAGAACTGCTTGTTCCTCGGCAACCCGGGCACGGGGAAGAGCACGCTCATCAACTGTCTGGTCGGTGCCCCCAAGTTCAAGTCGGGCCTTAGCTGGGGCGGCGGACTCACGCAAGACTACGAGCGCATCGACCACGATGGTGTCGCGTACATGGACACACCCGGTCTCGCCGACGAGACGATTCGAGAGCAAGCCGCCAAAGCCATCACGATGGCACTGCAGCAGGGCGGGCGATACAAGCTCTTCTTTATGATGCGGCTGCAAAACGGCCGCGTCGTGAGCGAGGACCTCGTGACTCTGGAGCGTGTGCTTGGTGCAATCGACATGGCCGCATCCAAGATCCGCTTCTCTGTAATCTTCAACAACGTCGACAAGAAGCAGTACAGTCAACTCGCGCAGCCGGACAGCGACGCGCTCAAGTCAGTCCACCGCGTGGTCAATGACCGGCAGTTCAAGACTGACGCGCTGTGCTTCATCCCCGCGATCGCCGCCCTCGAGGAAGCATCGGACGCAGTGGTCACGCTCCCTCCGCACGTTCGAGACTTTATGAGCGAGGCCCCGTCAATGAAAATCGATCCGCGTGTCGTGCGGCCTGTGGACCCACGAGGCTTCGCGCTGCAAGTGCAGTTGATCCAAGAAGAGATGGACGAGCTGTTGAAGTCACGGGCGGCGATGACCGCGGCAATGGCCGCGCAGCACCAGCAAAATGAACAGGTGATGCAGCGCGAGAGGGCGAGGCACGCAGCGCAGGTGCGCAGCGTTCAAGGCAAGGGGCACCCTATCTCTCTGTCGCCGCAAGACGACTATGCCATGCATTCACTGACGCCTCCGATCGCCCCCGCGGGAAACAAGCCAGCTCGAGACCGCAAGAAGAGGATCCTCATGGCGGTGGGTGCTGCCGTGGGCATCGCCGCACTGGGCACCATTATCACTGTGGTGGCAACACGGGGCGATCGCAAGGACAAAGCGAGCGACAAAATCGAAGCCGGTCCCGTGATGAGTGACCACGCGTGGAACGCCACTGGTGGTAGTGGCGATGGGTCACTCGGGAACTCGTCCATGCATGACAACTTGCCTCCAGCTCCTTCACCTACGCCACCCGGCGCGCCAGAATCAGCAGCACCACTATGCAGGACCAACACCCTGCCCGGCCCAGGCATCATCTGGAGAAATGAGACGCTGAATCTGCAACAAACGCACGAGTTTGCATCTAGCTCGAACAAAACGTACTATGCCATCGCGACAGAAAACAAGACCATCGCTGTTTTCACCACGCCAGTGACCAATTGCGAAGTCGGCAACATCACTGGTGCAAGCATTTGGACCGTCTACGAGGTCACCAGCGTGGTGACACCAGAGCCCAGTCAAGAGACATCCCCGCCACAGGCTGATTCGATAGGACCAACGCCAACGCCAACGCCAAGCCCTCCGAAGGGTTTGATGGGGCGAAGGTCAAAGTCACCTCCACCGACACCTCCACCGACACCCCCACCGACGCCGATAACAAAACTGTAACAGAAAGCCGCCAACAACTGTGGCTCCGACCGTCGAGAGCGTCGCCACGAGAGGCGTGCAGGTCCTTGCGGGTGTCCTCAGTCTAATACAGGCTATCAAACGATACTTTCTTCGTGCTTGTTTGCGGATGGCGAGCTGTTTTGTTGCGTAGCGCGAGATAGCTAACAGTATTACGTAGCAGCTACGGTACCTCGACATCCCGAAGTGTCTCTTTCATGTGGGTTTACGGGATTGGGCCTCTAAACGACGACTGTTGCTGCTGCTAATGAACTGAGTACCATTGCACTCATCTTTCAAGTCTGGACATCTGCTGGACCTAAAGTCCAACAAATGGGTGGGCTTGCCTGTGGGCAAGGGTACGAGGTGGTGATGCCGCCAATGCTAAGGAGGTTGAGTGGCTGCTCTGATTGGTGTCAAAGGCAGCGTTGGCTGCAGCGTCGAACATTCCGTCATAGATACGGAGATGATGTAAACTCCATCGCCGCACGCCAAGTTGATCTCCCAGTCTCCGAGCTCCCTCGTATAGCTGGCGGAGCGTGCGGTTGCGTACCGTTGTATTTGTTCCAAGATGACTGGCCGTCACCAAACCACTTCCAGCGGTACCCAGCGCTGCGCAGGGGCCTCTCGAAGACCGTTGAGGATCCATCGGCTAACGATCTGACGACCGGCTAGATTAGTTTGCGCCTGGTTCATTTGTTGGTTGGTGAATGGCGAACCCGCCAGCTTCTTTGTTTCCTGAGGGAGTAAATCACAGACGACTATGATGTAGTGATCGTACAGTCGCATTTAACTGAAGCAGTGCTGGTTAGTGCAGAATATGATCGCGCCGCGTGATGATCCGCAGGTATCAAGTAAACTTTCGAACCGGCGATGTCTTCCTCTTCAGTGGAGTATGATGGTGACAAGCTGAGTCTGGTACCCGCAAAAATGCTTTTGTGGAGTATATTGCGTTACGTGTGAAGTGTGGCGAGCCGATTGCTGCCGGTAGTAGTGATGGAAAATGCGGCCGCGAAAGCTGCCGAGTCGATGCCACTTTGCAGCGCAGTCAAGACCGTGTCTAGACGCGAGATGTTTTATTAACGTAGTACTTCATCAAGTAGCGTCCCAACCTAATACGAACTGATCTCGCCTTCGTGTGTCCCTCACAGAAAGTCGATCACCATCTTCACGACCGTGCCAATCGCGCCCAGTGCCGTGGCGGCAATCGCCCAAAAGTCGGGTCTTTTGTGCTCGAGCTGCCGTTGCACGCTATACAAAAGCTCTTTGTCCCTTTCCAGCGCGGACACGCACCCCTTCGTGCGATCCACAGACCCAGCGAATCCGTCCACGGAGATCTCGACGAGACTACCCATTGGGAGAAACGTCGTGGGGAACTGGTCAAGCGCCGAGCGAGCACCCCGCGGGAGTTCTACGACGCAGTTGTCTTGGTCGATGAGCGCTTCGATCTGGGGGATCACCAGCAGGTGCGGCGTAATGTACTTGCCGCTATTGATAAGCGCAGCCAGACGCTCGAATTCGTGCCGGTCGGTCGCCAGCTTCCGGCACGCGGCATGGCCCACACAGTTTATGATGATGCCAAACGCCACGTCCGGCACATGGAGCGAGTCCAGTATGCGCTCGATCGTTACGAGATCCTCGCTCACGACACGTCCGTACTGGAGTCGAGTGACAAAGCACAGCTTCACGCGAGGTCCACTAGAACGCAGTACTCTTGCCGACGCCTGGGTTGCCCAGGAACAGCCAGCTCTCGACCATGGTGGACGGCCAAAAGACGAGAATATGCGTGACTAGGAACGAAGCCCCTGTAGGAAGCAGAGAGAAGGGAGGTAGCTGAACGCGAAGGGCCCAAGACAGCGTGTGGCCCAGGAATTTCCAACTAGATTTTTGAGTAGGTACTATTACGTTACAGTGCATTCAATGAGGAAAGTTTCAGACAGTCGTTCTGCCAGCAGTCTGCGGTTTGAGGCGATCCTCTGCAGGCAGACTCCCTCTGGGAGATGATTCGTCCTGCAAATGGTTGACGCGTACCTCCATACTGAACACAACTGACCGACCAAATGATTCACTTTCACTGAGTGAGAGTTTGCAAAAAAGATATATCGCCACCCAGAGCAGTTGTGTTGTCATGCAGCTGCGCTGGGAGGGAGGAAACTGTCGCTCTGTTGCGGAGGAGCTCTCAATCTGTACCACTGGTCACGCAGTTGCGCAGGGTGGAGATTTTTTTCTTGTTGAACAGAATAATATCTCGATAACCCCGAATGACCCTTGCTGCACTTGAAGAAGAAATATCTTCTCTACGACGTAAACTCAACTTGTACACGTGACCAGTTTGATGGTTAATTGAAAAGTCCAGGGGCGTGGGTGACAATGGGTACACTTTTTGCGATACGTACTGTACCCACGCGGTCCATCACACAAAAAATCATTTTCCCCCCCTCTTTCCAGGCTCCAAAATCACTTTTGGGTGCTGGAAATTTGGGCACTTTAGCATCCAGTATGCATCCTGTCGCAGGCATAGCACCGTAATGGATTCCCTGAACGGAACCGCACCCGACAGCCACAGAGAGCACAAGGAGAGGATTCACATCATTGTCACAGCTCCCGTCCTTGCGTCGCCTTCTCCCTGCTTTCCGTCGTCTCCTCATTCCACAATTCTCCTTCGACTTCGCAAGGACCTCCCACCACCACCAAGAACTCGCGTCTTCCCCCTTCCAACGACCATGAACTTCCGCACCACTATGCTCGCGCTCACGATCGCCGTCGCGGTCGCCTCGGCTCAACAGCAGGGGACACCTGCACCAACAACGGTTGCTCCCAAGCCCACGCCGGCACCGTCCACGGTCGCCCCCAAGTCGACCACACCGATGGTCACGCCGGCGCCAACCCGGCGTCCCAACTGCCGTGAGGTCAGTGTCGAGGGCGACGCCACCTACTGCATCCTTGGCCCCATCTGCAGCGGCCGCGGTGACCGACCCGCCGGCAACAATTGTCCCGTTGTCGGCGACGTTGCCGTCAAGGACTGCCTCAAGAACCTGAAGAGCTACACGGCGGTTGGCAACTGTGTTGCGCCAGTGAACGCCGTGTGCAAGAAGGTGAAGTCTGGCGCGTGGGGTTGTGCGTGGAACGGCATATCAGTAACGAATGCTCCGGTTACGAACGCGCCAACTCCTGCGTCGACCACTCCTCAGCCAACGACTGCCAGGCCAACTCCTGCCCCCACCAACCCTCAGCCGACCACCGCGAGGCCGATCCCTGCCCCCACCACGGTCGCTCCCAAGCCTGCTCCCCAGCCCACGCCCGCCGCCTCCACGCCCAGGCCGACGCCATCGACGCAGGCGGCTACTCCCGCCACCACCAGGCGTCCCAACTGCCGTGAGGTCAGTGTCGAGGGCGACGCCACCTACTGCATCCTCGGCCCCATCTGTAGCGGTCGCGGTGACCGACCCGCGGGTACGAGCTGTCCTGTGGCCGGCGATGTCGCTGTCAAGGACTGTCTCAAGAATCTGAAGAGCTACACAGCCGCCGGCAACTGTGTTGCACCAGTGAACGCCGTATGCAAGAAGGTTAAGTCTGGCTCGTGGGGCTGTGGCTTCTAGACGACTGCGAACACTTCGCTTAGTCTGAGAACACCTAATCTGTCTATAACAAACGTACGCTAAAGGAGCTCAACTTGAGCTCCTTTAGCGTACGTTTGTTATAGACACAACGCTAATGCAATACATACATGATGACCGTCCATTCCAGTGCGACTCAGGTTCAGCCCTCACAATGATTGATACATGTTATGGATGAATGGCCAGGCCGAAGTGACATGCGTCACGATTAAAAGGTCCAGCGATCCACCGCTGCGTTATTATTGTGGGGATTATCGTGAAAGGCCACATTCCAACCAGGCTCGACAACAATTCCTGATCTAGAGTCTACCAGAAACTACGCTGATCTCAGCCCGTCGACCGGGACTATCGGCAGTCTCATCGACATTCGGTGGCACGCGCGACGGAAAAATGGCCTTCCGACCGATAACGTATTCGTTCGAATACAGTATGATTTTCCCCATTATTAGGATCGTGACTGATACTGTACTCTTACATTAGCACAGTCACTTGAAGAGGCCCAAATGTAGCCATGTTGAGGTACTGCAAATGCGAGGCTGCTCAGTGGTCGGCGTAGAGAACTTCAGAAATCTACGCCACTCACTTTCTCTGAAACCCCTCTGGAAACCTGAGGCGCTCTCAGTGCCGCTAGTGCAGCTGTGACTGGCATCAGCAGCCATGGGGAAAGATAGCTTCAAATATTGCAATGAGTCAGTAGAAATGAGCACTGCAAGCTCGCCTGGTCTGGACTCGTAGACACGGTACCATGCTCGCGACTGAGGCTGACAGTGTCAGCCATCTTCCTTACGCGAGTCGTTCTGCAGCAGCATCAGCTCGAGCATCAAATCGATTGAATCTTGAAAAGCATGACAAATCTTGAAGACTTGCTGATCCACGGACTGTGACAGGACGGCTTTTCCAGTGATTCTCAGATTGTGTTCCCCCTCACAACGTGTGCAATTTCCACTAAGTACTTCACTGTCCAACACACGGATACTGTGGGCAGCATCAACGCAGCAATACGCGACTTTCCGAAAGACTGTTCGTTCGCGTCCGCATTACGCAGTGGTCATCTCGTTTTCTTCCGGTCGTGATCGCGACCCAGTCCCAGTCCTCGTGACTGTAAAACCACTCGCGATCACCTGTCAGCAGTGACATCCAGTAACTGACAACGGCAACACGGCCCGTTTTTGTGCGTGACTACCAGGCGATGGATCGTGAGTCACAGCGGGACCTCCCCATCGCGCGCGTCACAAACAACTCCATTAATTAATATATAGCCGATAAATGGTTTTGAAACTATCAACATCATACCACTTTCAACCTGTATAAACAAATAAACCGCTCTCAACCGGACCTCTCTCGGCGTGATGAGCTCTCCAGTCCCACTCTGTCCTGATCCTTCGGATCGATGGGCAGATTTGACTGCCCGTCAACGGAAGAGCCACACTCTTTGGTGAGCAATGAGACTCTGACGGAGGAGACTCTCACCCATCAGAGTCCGCAGGAGCAGCAACGATCTCCTCCCTCACTCTCCAAATCGCCACCAAACGAATCCCCTCCTCTCCTCCTCCCGTCCTCCTCCTCACCATGAAGTGGCTCGCCTCCCTCGCCTCGATGGTGCTGCTCGCGACCGCCGCGCAGGCCGCGCCGCAGCCCGTGCGCGTCGTCTCGTTCAACGTGCGCTACGCCACGTCGTCGCCCGAGTCGGGCGAAAAGCCCTGGTGGGATCTCTTCTGCGGCATCACGGCCACACGCTGTCGCCAGCGCTTCGCCATCCAGCAGTTCAAGGATACGGCCGCAAATGCCCCTCCGGGTGCCATCACGGTCTTTGGGCTCCAGGAGGTGCTGGATAACCAGCTGAAAGACATCAAGAACGGCCTCGGCTCCAACTGGGACCACGTCGGCGTCGGCCGCGACGACGGCAAGTCGAAAGGCGAGTTCTCGCCCATCATCTACCGCACGGACGCGCTGCGGCTCTTGTACTCGGAGACCAAGTGGCTCTCGCCCACGCCCGACGTCGTGTCGTTCGGCTGGGGCGCCGGCAGCCGCCGCATCGTGACCATCGCCGTGTTCGAGTCGCTCACCACGGGCAAGCGCTTCCTCCACGCCAACACGCACCTCGACAACGTGAGCTCCCAGGCGCGCAGCGAAGGGATCAAGGTCGTGGTCAACCGCATCAAGGCCGTGCAGGGCCTCTGGGGCCCGCTCGCCGTGCAGCTCACGGGCGACTTCAACTCGCAGGCCGGCAGCGACGCGTACCAGGCGCTCGTGGGCACGGGCTACGTCAAGGATATTGGCACGAACGCCGGCACGTTCACGGGCTTCCAGTCGACCACGCCCATCGCGCGGTTCGACTACATTTGGCTCGGCCCCGCGAACGAGAACCGCTACACGGTGCAGCGCTTCGACATCATCAACAACATCATCGACGGCGTCTACGTCAGTGACCACCGCATGGTTGTCGGCGACGTCACCGTGCTGTAAATTCTTGATTCATAGAACTTGATTCAATTATATAATTGAATACAATCCACTTTTATCCCACCAGAAAAGTAATTCAATTACATAACAGCATCCATCGTTTGCCTACGTCGAAAAGTAGGCCTCCGCCGAGGCATTCGACGCGTCCAGTCGGTGGTTCTCCCCGCCGATCGCGGCGCCGCACTCTGGACAGTTTGCTCGCTGCATGGCACCGCCGCATTCCGTAATCACATACGGATGGCCCGACGGACACTGGTACCAGCGGCCGCCAAAGCCCTGGGCAAACGCGTCATTGCCCTTGGCAAACACCTGGAAGATCTCGTCCTTTTCTTGCGGCGTCAAGTGGCCCAGTCGCTTTGCCATCTCCTCCAGCCGCGCGGCACGCGTCCGCATCTCCTCAGACGCGCCAGTCACCACCAACACGCGTTTAGCGTCCGCTAATTCTCGCAAGACGCCTTGGCGCGCCGTCTCCGTATCCCGCCCATGGTGGAGCCACGCGACGCGGAGCTCCATGCCACGCAGAGTCACTTCGTGGGCCGACCGCTGCGCATTCGACTCTCGTGCCATGGCACGCAGCGAGGCCTCGACCTCCCGGCCTTCCGTGTACGTGTGGCGCAACACAACCTCGCTGCTTGGACTTACCTTGAGCGTCTGCACTTTCTCGACGAGCAGCGCCAGCAGCTCCAGTCCGAGCACGAGCACGGCCTGGCGCTGCATGATGCTGCGGAACGACGCGAGGTTGAGCGACTCGCCCGTGCGGCCAATGCGCGCGAGCCGACTGCTCTCCTTTGTCGACACTTCCTGGGTCGGCGTGGGCTTCGTCCACAGTGAACGGAATGCCACGATCTGGCGGTTGCGGCTGCTACTCGAGAGTGGACTCGGTCCGCTCCGCGTGGCCGCGGACGCCGCGACCGCCGCCATGGCTTCTTGTAGATACTTGAGCTCGCTTTGGTGCAAATGGAAGAAATTGATCAGCCGCCCGTAGCGAAATACGCCGGCCACGGGCGCGCGGCACGTCGGACAGCCCTTGACCTGGGCGTCTCCCGTCTGCGGCGCTCGCAGCGGCCGGACCGCCACCCACTCGTCGCCCTCTCGCTCGTAGAAGTCGGCAATCCCCAGCCACCCGTCCAGCGTCTCGACCGTAAAGCAGTGGCCGCAGCGCAGTCGCACGAGCGGCGACTCGCTCGGGTCGTGGGCCCCGAGCGTCGAGAACATGACGTGGTCCACCACGTCGTCATGGTGCGTGCTGATCTCCGCTGGGCACTCGCGGCAGTACGCACTCGAGAGACACGGCTCGCCACAGAGCCCGGGGCACTGGTGGCCGCAATGCGCCAGTGGCTTGGTGCACCGCCGATCGCACGGCACGCGCGTGCAGGGGGAGCCGCACGGCAAGTCACAGGCGCCCACGTGGGGACACGACCACGCGCACGCGTCGGCACACGACGCACACGCCTCGTGGCACTTGCGCGGGCATTTCGAGTGGACGCACTCGTTGCGGCACGGCGCCTCGCACGGCGGACACTCGCCGGCCGCGTGGCAAAAGCTCGCGCACGTGTGGCCGCACAGTAGCGGACGCTCGCACGCGTGGCGACACGCGGCCGCGTGGTGGTCGCCGCGTCTCGTCCGCGCGGCCGCCTCCTCCATATCTGTCCGCACGGCCACATCCGCAATCCCGACCAAGTTGCTCGCGAGACAGCGGCCGCAGTCGTGCTGACACGCGTGGCCACAGTCTTGCGGACCGCCACACACAGCGTCGCACTGCACATTCAGCGTCCACACGGCGGCCCAGTCGTTCCTGCGGACCGCGCGGTCCAGCGCCTGCGCCTGGGGACACGGCACGTCCCGCACGTGGCCACAGAACGGCAGCCGCACTTGCACCTTCGTTCGGCACTTAAGTGTAGACACCTTACTGTGGACGTCCGCGCACTTGACCTTGTAGAGCGAGTGGCCACAAGGAAGTTCGACTTTGTCCACAGTCTCGCGGCAGCGACAGACCTCGTGGCATCGCGCTTGGCACAAATGACCGCACGCAGCCACGCGCTTGACACAGGGCTCGAGACAGATCGCGGCCACGTGGCGCTCGTCATCCGCGTGGCACAACCGCGGACAGCTATGGCCGCAGCGGAGCCGCTGGTCGCACGGCACGCGGCAGCCTCCGTCCGGCGAAAGCTCTCGAATCTCCTGGGCCGTGGCGACCTGTGTGATCGTGCCATGGCGCTGGCACTGCAGCCCAATCGTCCGACCCATGGCACCCGTGTCCTTCAAGATATTCAGCACACCGTTGAACATCTCGGCCTTGTGCGAGCGGCGGACAGTCGACGCCGAGCCCAGCAGATACATGGCACCCTTGGCGCGTGACAGCATGACATTGACACGGTTGAACGTCTTGAGAAAGCCCGTCGTGCCACGCGCATTGCTGCGCACGGTCGAGATAAACACGAGCAGCGACTCGTTGCCCTGGAAGTTGTCGACCGTCGAGAGCCGCACACAGTCACGTAGCGTCTTGACGACCACACTGTCGCGGCGGCCGTGAATCTCCGTCTTGCTCTCCTCCTCCTCGTCCTCCTTCTCCTCCCCCGTCTCCACATCGTCCACACCCGCAGCGTGGAGTTTCTCCACGTCCTTTTCGTCCAGCGCAAACCGAAAGTTCTTGGCTTGGAGACGGCGGCGAATCTGGACCAACTGCCCCAGGTACGGCGTGAGAATTGTGATCTCGTCCAGCCCATAGCCCTGCTTGATCGCGTACGCGACGAGCTCGACAATAAGCTCGGCCTCAAAGGCGTTTGCGTGGGACAGCTCGCCCGAGTCTTCGCGCTCGTCGTGGTCCAGAAACCAGAGGTTGTGCGTAAACCCTCTTGTCGGTTCATAGTCCAAGACTTGCGGCCCGTCTTCGAGCTGCGGGTACAGCGTGTGGCGCACGAGGTCACAGATCTCGGGCCGCATGCGGCGCTGCACGTGGAGCGTCACGAGTGCGCCTGGCACACGCGTGGGGCCGCTGCCACGCTCGTCCACGCTGCCACGCTCGTCCACGAGGCGCTCAAACATGGACACGTCGAGATCGTACCGAGGCCCCGGACTCTGCCGCTCGCGGCTGAGCTCGTGTTCGTTCAGAATGGGTCGCAGCTGCATGTGGTCGCCAATCTGGATGAGCTGCTCGGTCGCCTCGGAGAGACACGCCAGCAAATGGGCCTCCAGCACTTCGCCGGCTTCCTCGCACACGACAATCTTGGGCGCGAGCGCGCGTATCAGCGCCTGGTGGATCGCACAGCCCGTCGTGGTCACGCCCACGACCTTGTTGGCCCGCAAAATCCGCAGCAGGTTCGCATTATTCACTTGCTCGGCCTCGTGCACATTCTCCCGGTATTTGTCGAGGTACGCGTCGATGGACGCGCGCGCCGAGTCGCGCCACTCCGTCTCCCACATATCGACCAGTGCCTGGCGCGTCGCCAGCGGCAGCGCCCACATCCCGTCCGTCCCTCGCTTCTCGCCTTGCTCCCACGCGTGCCAACGCTGCTTCTTGTCCTTGTTACGGTGCCCCTGCGCCTGGAATCCATCATCATCTTCGAGCCCGACAATCTCGGCATACTCGTACCACTGATTCTCTTCCATCCACTTCTGAAACGAACTCGACGACGTCGATGCCGCGACAAACCCATCAAAGTACGTGTCTTCGATCGTGCGGCACTCGCTAAAGAGCTTCCCAAAGCGCTGCTGCTCCTGTCGCGACTGGAGCGACGCGCGCTTGAGCACGTTGAGCGAGCGCTTCTCGAGCAGCTCCGACTTGCTGCGGCCGCCGACACGCACAATGGCGTCGAGCGGCAGTCCGTCCTCCACGAGCCCTTCGAGAAACTGGTCGAGCGCGTGGTTCGTGTAGCACACACACAAGATGGGCCCTGTCTTGACGCGCTGGTTGAGAATGGCGCGCACAATCTTGGTGCCCACGTAGCTCTTGCCCGTGCCTGGCGGGCCCTGAATGAGACACACTTGCTGGGTCATCGCTGCGGCCATGGCCTCGCACTGCGATCGGTCGAGCGTCAGCAGCCCGCGCTGCTCGTACGCGTGCAAGTGGCGCACAAGCGTCGCGTAGTCGTCGCCCGGGACGCGCTGCAGATCCACGCGAAGCGTGGGGTTGGGCTTGACGAGGAACTGGAGGTTGTACGTCGTGAGCGGTCGAGCGTACGCCGGCTTTTGCTGCCACGCGGCCTGGTGGTCGCCATAGAGACACTGCTGGAGCGACGGCGAGAGCGTGCGTGCGTCGAGCCATTGCAGAGACCGCAGGATCGGCTCGTAGGCCGTAAAGAAGAGCCCGCGCACTTCCATGAGCAGGTTCTTCTGACTGGGGTCCGTGAGCTTCGTGACGAGCTCTGCCGTGCGGTTCCCCTCGAGCAGCGCGAGCCGCACCGAGAACCGTTCCACGTTCGAGAACAGATCCGCGGGATTGTTCTCGGCGACTGTCGCAAAGATCAGTTCTCGTGCGCCTAGCTGTGCGTAACGCGGGAACTGTTCTTCGTCTTCTTCTTCTTCGTGCTGTTCTTCGCCGTGGTCTTGGCCAACGCCAACGGCAATGCACACGAGCGAGCCCTGCTTGTACCGCTGTTCACGCTCCCAAAACTCCTTGAGCTGGGCCTTCGAAGGCTTCTTCTTCCCGATGAGTGGCTGCTTGGCCGAGATCTGGAACATGACGCCGCGGTAGATAGATCCGTGCAACTGTTCCAGCCGTGCGTCCAGCGCCACGTTTAGCAGCGGCACGTTGGCCTCGCGCGGCGGCGGCGTCCACTGCTGGGCGTGGAGACACGCGGCCAGTGTGGCCGGCCGCAGCGCCCACTGGACGCCACGGCGGATTTGCGCCAGCACGTCCTCACGCAACAGCCGGAAATGGAGGTCTAGATGCTGCTCCATGGCCACGTCCGCATCCGCGTCCACACCCGCGGCTAGCCGCGTCCGCGTCGGCAGATTCGGCGGCTCGCGGCAGCGCATCTCGAGATCTGTGGGGATCACGCGCACGGAGCGGAAGTCGGCGGCGTCATTGTCATGGCGTGGACCACGCGAGAACGCGTTCGCGCCGGCGTCCGCATCCGCCAGTGATAGTCCCGTGCGGAGGCCGCGGATCAAATAGTCCACAGTGGCTGGGGACTGGTCCGCATGGTGGACGCGCCGCGTCGGCACGAGCTCCATGCACATCTCCAGCGCGTCGTCGAGCGTGGCCGCTGCGCTGGTTAATAGCTGCGCGTACTCGCACGTGTGGACCCACTCGCACACGGCGCAGATGAGGTCGTAGACGTCGTTGTCCTGCGCGCTGTCGGGGAGCTTGCGCACGAGCGCATGGAGCACGCGCGCGACCGCGTCCGCACTTGTGGCCAGCAGCCCGTGGGCGTGGAGCACATCCGTGTCGTGCTCGAGACAGTTGCGGACGCGCCGCAGAAACAGTGGCTCGCCCAGTAGCACGACGCGCAGCACGCGCTTGACGTCCGTCGTGTGGACAGAATCCAGAAACGTGCGGCTGCCCAGCAGCGTGAGCAGCGGAAGCGTCACGTCCTGGAACGTGCGGTCGGCCACACTGAACCGCGCGGCCGCGACCGCTCGCAGCTTGTCCATGGAAACGTCGTTGTGGCCGAGCCGCAGGAGAAACTCGTTGAGCAGCGTCGCGTCACAGGCCGCGGCCGCGCGGACAAACTGCATCATGTCGTAGCGCTGGTCCACACCGCCACGGAACGGGTATTGGCTGTAGAGCACGCCGGGCAGGTCCATGCTCGTGTCTACGTTCGGGCGGCCGCGTCCACGACCACCACTGCGGCCACCGTCGCGACCGCCGCCACGACGCCCTCCTCGAAAGTCTCGTCCGCCTCCCATACTGATATCACTGGATCTGGTCGCTCTCGTGTGTTGGAAAATCCAGAACTGAAGGAGGCATTCGCCCGCAGTGACCGCCGCTGCGCCGCCATATCCATGGGATATTTGCTTCGCGAAGTCTCTCGTCATCAACCCATCAAAAGATCCCTTCAATCACTCAAACACGGGACACAAGTGTCCCTTGTGTCCCGTATTATATATCACCCTCCAATAGAGGACCTTTCCCCAGTCCTCCCTTCCGGTTCATGGACCCTCTACAGCAACGAGGGCAATTAACGACATCCATACCAGCCATAGAGACTATGTACCTCGTGTACTACGTAGTACACGTAAGGCAAGCCCCACCGAACCCAATCTCGCGCCCCGCGGCGAGCAAGAGCCCCACGAGGCGCGCCACTCAGTCAATCGCGTCCAACGCGGTCCGTCGTTTCGCCGACGGCCTCGGCATCACCCGGTGTGCGGACATCCAATAAAGCGGTGGACACCGCCGCCAACATCGCCATGGATACTCACCGCAGGATCCAAAACTATCATCCGACGGCTCGGCCCGAATGGGTTGACCTAGACCAGCTCTCGGCTGGCGACTTTCTCCATTGGCAGGCTTCCGTCGTGGGAGCCCACTAGCCTTCTTGCATAGATGTATCGCAGTTCACTAGATGTAGCGCAATTTTCTCCATTCTAAAGTAAATACTTAGACACATAGCTAGTCTATAGTAGGCCCCACAATATGTCGAAAGTTCGTATTGCCGAGGGTATATGTATTTCACACTGCGATGTGCAATCAGCCTTGACGATATAATGACCTCAGGGGTCACTCGGCTTCGGCAATCTATGGTTTGTTTTCTGCTTCCACGGTGTATTATCACTTGGAGTCCAAGTGATGATGGGTGCCAGGGCTGACGTCGGTAAGCAAATCGGGTCCAACATGGACCCGTTTTGCCTTCCACGTCAGCCCCGGCACCCATTATTCATGCATGTCTTTGTTGAGTCTACCATTAATATAACTGCAATCCGCGTGAGGATCTCCTACACTGACCCCCCTTACGTAGCTGTATCAAACTTTGTTGTCGCGAGTGGAGAGCGTCAGTCTCGCATTTGCCAAGCACCAAGCACCCCCGTTCTCTCTCGTTCTCTCTCCCTATCCTCTCCCACCCCTACCTGCAAGCCATGAAGAACTTTGTCGTTGTGTTGCTCGCGATCGTCGCGCTCGCCG
>JAADXL010000624.1:0-20569 GCA_023337755.1 Pythium aristosporum | reverse complement strand
GAGGAAAAGCAGTCAGTGAACTGGATATAGGAAAAGGACAGTCGAAGGATGTGTAGGTTGGCCACCAAGTGTGCTCGGCCCTTTGGGCACGAGTCACACACGGCCATTCCGAAACTGACGGCAAACTACCAAGCATAACAGAAACCCCACCGATACCGCGTCGCTTCGTCCACCACAAGGAGGACTTGAGTGCTGCCATCGATGGCGACTTCGCCCATTGGCGAAAGGTCGATACAGAGTTTCTCGAGCGGGATTTTCGCGCGCAACGGCTTTGTGTGATAGGACATGCGCTTGGTTTTCGCGAGGATACACGGAACACACTCATAGTCGGTCATCTTGCCCTTCTTTAGGTTAAGTCCTGTCACTGCTTTCTGGAGCTGCATCATTACAAGCGTACCGGTACTCGCGTGGCAGTAGCGCTAATGCATAAGCACCGCTTCTCGCTCAGCGCCATCCGCATCGTCAGAGTCTTGGTCACCGACAGCAAGTAACACGTCTTGAGCTTGAACCGCGGCAATAGTGAGCCGGCCATACTGCTTCTTCTTTGCCACGAGACGGTACAGACGATCGACTTTTTCGAACTGGATCCGCATTCCATTCTTCTCAGTATGAGCAAAGGAATTCCGAGCTGGAAAACGAAGCGTGAACCCAGCAGACTGCAAATAGTCGAGAGCGATGATGTTGATGCTCACAACAGGCGCATAATAGACGCTCTCAAGCAGACACTCCTCCACCTGACCAGTCGCTTCGTTCTTGACAAACATCGCGACGCCGCCAATCTTGGTCACGACCTCCTCGCTCCCATTGGCCATGTATAGAGTATGCGGCTCGGTCTCTTCCAGATATTCAAATGCATGGCGGTCATGGCAGAGGTTGACCTCGGCGGCAGAGTCGAGGCACCACGTAGTGGTTTCCGAGTCGGGGCTGTCCTTCCTGACAGCGCAGACGATCGCGTTCAGAAAAGAACGGGAGTCACGAGGAACCTTGGTCTCATCTCGCGGGGGAGCGATCACCAACACTCTCGGCATTGGGTTTTTCTGGCTTTTTGCACTCGTTGCGTCTGTGACCATGAAGGCCACAGTTGCCACAATGGGGGCGATTCTTCTTGAACTTGCGGTTCTTGTTTTTCTCGTATGGTTGATGGCGCTTGTTGGAGTTGCGCTGTGCCGCGCCACCACCATTTCCACGATCGCCTTGCACACCAAAGACACCCTGCCTCACAGGCGCTCCACTCTTGCTGCCAGCGACGTCCTTGCGCTTGCCACTCGCCGTGTCGATTCCGTCGCGCGCCAGCAGGAGGTTCTTGGCGTCCGAGAGTGACCCGAGCTTGGCGCCGCGGGCTTGAGCTTGCGTATGCTCGCCGCTCACGTCCTCAAACACATCGATGACGTTGGTGAGCATGATGCGCGTAAGCCACTCGTCGCTGAGGGTGGCGTGGGTGCGGCGTAGCTCGAGCTGCATGCGCTCGAGGTCCTTGATATACGCGGCAGCAGTTTCATCAGGCTGGTGACGGCGGGTAAGGAGTTCCCCCAGAATAGTGACAGGGTTTGTCGGCCGGCGTTGCGCGAAGTCACTGCGGAGAGCGCGCCACAGTCCGGCACAATCGTTGGCCTGGACAGTTCACGATAGTTGTGTCGCACGTCCCGCTCCATCGAGAGCACGAGAACACCCATAGCCTTGGAACGCCGCGCCTTCCACCAGCGCTGGTCCTGGAGCGTCTCCTGGTCGGCCAGCAACTCCTCGCCTGTGACGATCACGTCAAGGCCGCACATTCTGAACAGGGTGATGATCTCGATCTCCCAGTCTTCGAAGTCCTCTTGACCCTTGAGCTTGGTGATCTTGAAGAAGTCGGGCATGCTCATTTTTCATGAACAGCTCGCCACCTGGCGCTTCGGCGCTGCCATGGCGCTGCGATGCAGTACGTGGCGGTGGAGTCGGCGCCGGTGATGTCGGTCGTGGAGATGAGCGGGAGCGAGACGAGTCGCGTACACGCCCATCTCGGGAGAGAACACGGCGAGCGTTTCCTTGCGCGACTGCCTCGTCTTCCTGGTGCTCCTCAATGAGCGTCGCAGTACACGGTCCACTGTTTGGGAGATGCCATCCCTTTCTTCCTCATCAAGGCCATCGAGCCTTGGGCTCATAACCTGTCGGTCAGATTGATCAGACGAGTCCCTCCGTTGACAGACGGGCGAGCTGACGGCGGCCAACACTGGGACAGTGGACGGCCGATCGACGGACGTGCCCTGTCGCGTCCGGACCATAGGGCAGAGGCGACGGCAGTGCCGCTAGGCACCTGAGTATAGATAGAGATGGAGAGAGAGAGAGGGAGCTTCGGGACCGAGAAGCGGTCCTCGGGAACACCGGAGCTCTGGGCGGTGGAAACACCAGTGGCCCACGAGGGGCGGAGAGAGCCCAGCTCCGGGACCCAAGTTGATCTATTGACTGGTGGGGAGCACACTGCTCCTCCACGTACTGTTGCTGTACCAGAGATAGGCTAGTATCACAGACTAGACTAGGACTCATTGTCCTTCAACATAAGCCCGACCAGGTACACTGACATAGGCCAACTCGGTCTCACCCTACGGGACGATGTACCATGTTGATGATGAACATGAAGTCTATTACGCGCGCATTATCTTCCCTCTCCATACGAGGACTCGATGTCCTGCAAATCCTCGAGTCCCAAAATGCCCTTCATACAAGTTTCCAGACAAACCAGAACGGCTTGACATGGTTGCGATGATATGTCCAGCAAAAATAGAGGCGGATTTCTATGACCATCTCTAATGTTCTTCTCACACACGTGAGCACGTGCGCGGTGGCAGATTGTGTGCGCTCTCCTATCCACAATATGCGCAGGTGGGCGTGCTGAGTAAGCCTTCACCGTCGGGGAAGTTTAGCAAGGGACGGTATTGTCCGAGTTCAACACGCCACACTGTATGACATACGCATCGACGGAGCATGGTTGCCTTGGGGGACTGTGCTCGCTCTCCTACCGATATTTCTTGGTATTAATATGACGATACTGGTGACACGACCGGTCGAGCGCCTCCATCTCGGGCTGGAGAGGTGAGCGGAAGTATTTCTGCCCTGCAAGTTCGTGCTATCAATACTTGGTTGGCTGATGATTTGAGTTGGGCCATATTCATGAAGATATGGCAAAGAACCAAAGGTACCCGATTTGCACTCATAAGCTGCTGCGGTACGTTATCCTTTTGGGGCCACATTGATTTCGGACATCCAGTACATTGCTGTATCACTGGCGCATCGCTGACACGGTGTCTTCAAACGTGGGCATGCTGGGCATCGCACCAGCGACTTGCACGCAGAGCGCGCTCGCCGCGGCTGCAAAGCGGAGCGACTCCTGGATACTCTTTCCTTGACCGGCATAAGCGACGGCAAACGCCGCCCGAAAGCAGTCGCCAGCACCAGTCGTATCGACGACCTTGTCAACGGCCATGCAGGACTCGTGCACGGGCGCTTCGGTCGCGGCCGCTGGAACAAACACGGAGCCTTGCGATCCGAGCGTTACGAGTACGTTCTTTGCCCCTCGCTGCTGCAGTGCACGCGCCGCGACAATCGCTTGATCGGTCGTCGTGACCGGTAGTTTGGTCAGTCGCTCGAGCTCAGTCTCGTTCGGACACAAGTGAGTGATGCACGGCAGGATGTCGTCGGGGATCGCGCGGTCCTCGCCCCCACAGTCCCACATCACGGGCACCTGTGCAGTGGCCGCGAGCTTGGCGACTTCGTAGTTGACGCGCGCCGGGACCTCGCACTGTAGCAACACTATCGCCGCGTTTTGGATGGACTCGACCACGGCATGGGGCAGAGTCTCGGGCCAAGTCGCGTTCGCGCCACCGACAATGATGATCGAGTTGTCGCCGTCCGAATACACAAACACGAATGCCTGGCCCGACGGACACGCCGGGTGGCCCGACAGCACCGTGCTCACGCCGAGGCCACCAAGCGCCTTGGCGAGTTCAGCGCCATGAGCGTCATTGCCGAACTGGCCCACAAACTCGCACTTGGCGCCGTGGAGCCGCGCGACCGCCGCGGCCTGGTTCGCGCCCTTGCCGCCCGGGAAGAAGCGGCCCGTGTCCGTGCGGCTCGCACCGACAGTCTCGCCGCGCGCCGGCAGCCGGTCGATCTCGACCACAAAGTCGGCGTTCACGGAGCCCACGACGACGATCGATTTGCGCGCTGGTGTCGCCATATCTTCTCAGAATCTTATTCAGTGCGCGGATCTCTCCACCGAGATCAGAGGGAACGGTTCCTAACAGCGTTAAGAACTCCCACAATATCAAAAGAGGTCAACATGGCTACATAGGCTCTTCACGCCGCGTCCCACAAAACGTCTACATGCCCCATGTCCAACGCGAAGAAAACCGACGTAGTAAGAGGAAGAAGCAAGCCAAGAGAATCGCCCCCTCTCGTCTATGGAGCGTGTCCCCCCGCCATCGAACGGCTTCGCTTCGTCCCCACCGCCAGCAACGGCGGCGCGAGGTCTGCGGCATCCACCGGGCGCGACCACCAGAGCCAACGTCAACGGCGAAGGCGATGCCGGAACGCCGTCGCGGGGCTCGTGCGACTCGACCCCGCGCCGCGCTGACGACTTTGCGAACGACTTTGTCAAGCGCGAGTCCGTCGCCGACATCCACCGCCAAGTGCGCGGCGGCGCGGAGAACGACCACGACTTTGAAGTGCGCGTGTTCCAGGAAGAGCCGCGTGTGAAGGTCGTGGGCGGGCGCTCGGAGGACGCGTGGCCCACGCGGTACGTCGAGTATGACGTCGAGCTCAAGTACAAGAACTTTACGTGGCAGGTGGAGATCCCCAAGTCCACGATCTACGGACTGTGGTTTTTCGTCAAGAGCAAGATGCACGGTCTCTTGAACCGCACCAACAACCAGTCGGCGGGGAGCGACGGGAGCTCGCATGCCGCGAACGCGACGTGGACATTCCCACAGATGCGGAAACTCTTTCTCGCCAACGCCGAAAAGTCGGTGAGTCCCGAAATGGTCGCACTCGTGCAACAGTACTTGGATGAAGTTGTCAAAGAGCCGGCGCTGCTCCACACGGCGTACGTGTCGGAGATGTTTCAAGTGAGCCTCAGCACGTTTGACGACGACGAAGGCTACACATCCGTGCGCGAGGGCTGGCTGCGCGTGCGCATGTGGCTCAAGGGGAACCAGGAAAACGTGCGCCTCAACCGCGGCGTCGTGACGTGTGACAACGAGTGCTTCAACTGCATGTGCGTCATCAAGCGCGTCAACTTCATGTCCAAGAAGTGGGGCTGGGTCGCGCTCAAGCACAGCAGCATTGCCGTGTTTCCGTCGATCCAGGACACGCGCGCGAGTGAAGTGCTGTTGATGGACCAGAATTATACCATCGAGCGCGGCATCCAGTCCGCCGGGTCCAACACGTCACTGGTCGTGTCCAACTCGACCTACGTCATGCAGCTCGAGGCAAAGACCAAGCAGGCAATCGTCAAGTGGGCCAACGATATTCGCAAGGCCGCCGAGAAGAGCGACTGGTCGCAGAGCCACCGCGACGAGTCGTTCGCCGTGCCTCGCCATCCGAGCCAGATTGCGTCGTATGCCAAGTGGTTTGTGGACGGCAAGGACGCGTTCGGGAGCATGTATGAAGCGCTGAGCTCGGCATGCAAGGAGATTTTCATTGCTGGCTGGTGGATCTGCCCGTCGATCCATTTGCTGCGCCCGGCCGCGCTGTTTCCGCAGTCACGGTTGGATATCTTGCTGCAAAAGAAGGCCCAGGAAGGTGTCAAGGTGTATATTCTCATGTACAAGGAAGTGTCGGTCGCGCTCACGCTGAATAGCAACTATGCCAAGACCGTGTTCCGCCGCCTCCACCCGAACGTCCATGTGCTGCGCGATCCGGACTTTCTCATGAAGCACTTGGGCATGTGGTCCCACCACGAAAAGATCGTGAGCATTGACCAGAAGGTGGCCTTTCTCGGCGGGCTTGATCTATGCTACGGTCGCTGGGACACGACAGAGCACGCGCTCTTTGACGCCCCGCACGCGCGCACAAATTTTATGGGCAAGGATTACTCGAACCCACGCGTCAAGGACTTTGTGGACGTCCACCAGCCCGACAAGGACCTCGTTGACCGCAAGACGGTGCCGCGAATGCCCTGGCATGACTGCCACTGTCGGCTGGAGGGCCAGCCCGCGCGAGACGTGGCGCGCCATTTCATTCAGCGCTGGAACTACTCCGTGTCAACGCGCAGCAAGACCTCGACACTGCACCACCTCGTGCCCATGAAGGGATGTCAGCGCGTCGTGATCAAGTCGGGCACAAGGCCCCGTCAGGCCACGAAACGCTTGCAGCGTACAGTCAACGCTGTGCGTGCCGTCCAAGGCCTTTGCAAGGAATCATTGCTCGCGAGTGGCCAGGAGGACCGTCGCTTGTCGTACAGCAGCTCGCCCAACTTGTCGCCCACTCGGTTGCCACCCGCTGTACAAGACAAGGGCAAGCACATCGCCGACTCGAAACCCAAGCGCGATCTGGGCCACGCTGCGTCACGCGGATTCAACTTGAACCGGCGGCTGTCGCGCAATCTGGGCGAGGAAGAGAAGAGCAACAACCAAGACGCCGCGTACGATGAAGACGAGGGGGCGGCCGCGCTGGCTCACGAGCAGAGAGGGTATGCGGCCTCAGTGCAAGTGGTGCGCAGCATTTCCTTGTGGTCGGGAGGATGCCCCACGGAACGCAGCATCCAGAACGCCTACGTACGCCTCATCACGTCGGCCAGCCACTTTATCTACATTGAGAACCAGTTCTTCGTGTCGGGACTGGACGGCGATTCGCTGTGCGCGAACCGCATCGCCAACGCATTGCTCGAGCGCATTCGCCGGGCGGCGGCCAACAAGGAAAAGTTCCGCGTCATGGTGGTCCTGCCGTTGTTGCCGGCGTTCCAGGGCCGAGTGGACGACAAGGATGCCAGCAGTTTGCGCGGCGTGATGCACTGGCAGTACCGATCCATTTGCCGCGGCGACGACTCGATCTACCACCAGCTTTTCAAGGAGCTCGAGGATCCCTTCGAGTACCTCGCTTTCTATGGGCTGCGCACGCACGCCTTCAACGACGGTCGCCCCGAGACCGAGCAAGTGTACGTGCACAGTAAGGTCCTGATCGTGGACGACCGCAGCGCCATTATCGGCTCGGCCAACATTAACGAGCGAAGCATGAACGGCGACCGCGACTCGGAGATCGCCGTCGTCGTGGACGACACGGAAATGGATGACACGGCCAAGCTCGCCGGCGGCACGTATCGTGTCGGCAAGTTTGCGCATTCGCTCCGCATGAAGCTCTTTGAAGAACACTTTGGCATCACGCCGGGCACGCACCAGTACGCAGAGTACGCGGACCCCGTGCAGAGTGGTGCGTGGTTTGCAATGCAAGAGCACGCCATGAAGAACTGTCAGATCTACGAGTCGGTCTTTGCCTGTCTGCCGTCGGACAATGTCGTGTCGTTCAAGCAAATCAATTTGTACTTGGATAATCATCCCGTGAGCGCTCGTGTGATGCCAGCCTCAGGCATTGCAGTGCGGTCCAGCCACCACCGGTCGCGCGCGGACAGCGCCGTGCCGCCGCTCTCGTCGCCGTCGAGCTTGCGGATGGCAAGTATCGCAGCACCAGCAACCACCAAGATTATTGTGGAACAAGACGATCCAATCGACGACGACGAGATCCAGATCGATGCTGATCAAGAATCTCGGCGGCCCAAGGCCGACGGCTCTGATGTGGGCTCGGCGTTGTCGTCGTTTGATCAGGCAGCAACCGCCGACGCCCAATCGGCCAAGCGTTCAGGTGCAGCGAACCAGAGTCCCTCGCGCTTGTTGAGTGGTGCGATCCACTTGAACCTGCGCGAGGACGCGCAGATCCTCAAGCGCAAGGAAGAGCTCACCGAAGTGCAGGGCCACATCGTCTACTTCCCGCTCAAGTTTCTCGCCGACGAGCCACTCGAGCCCAAGCTACTGCCGGCCGATCTCTTCCAGTGAGATAGGCGCTGGGGAAGACCGCTCGACTCGGCTCTTGTCTGTTTCTGTATAGATTTTAACATTAATACTGCTTTTATTGTGAACAAAGCCACCTCCGCCTGTCACCATGCTCGCTGGACGTGGGCCCACCGTGGCCTGCACTCGGCCGCGAAGGCAAACACGTTACGGACAACGTCGTCGCTGATGTCACGCCACGGGGGCGGTCGCGTGGCGGCAATCACACTTAGGAAGGCGAGCTTCCGATGAAGCGCGAGCGGTGCGCGCCGCACAGCCGCGGGCGTGCGGTGGTGGGCGCGGCACGAGGCAATCGATTCCTGCGAGACGGTCGTGCCAACGTCTAGTTGAAGCGTATGGACGCGGCCGTTGCATCGAAGTACGTTGAGGATGAGAGGAATATGTGGAAGCGCGAGGCCGAGGCGGTCCCTCACGACTGCGGGGTGGCCATACCGCGAGAGCACAAACTCGCCGAGTGAATCGCCCACACGCGACTGTTGGTCGGCGAGCTGAATGAGAAAGGCGGTGAGCGTGGATGCGTCTCGAAGCATCACATTGTGAAGAACGAGCCGTGTGAGTTGGCAACGAGCTCGTGTCCCGAAGAACAGATCCATCGAATCCACGGCCGCGTTGTCGAGATCGAGACTCGTCAACTTGGGGCACGTGGCGAGGATCCACGCGATCGTCTCGGACGGGATCACGTTGCGACGATCGTACAAACACAAGTAGCGAAGACTCCCGCCAAGAGCCGTGAGTACTGCTCGCAGACTCGCTTGGTTCGCGTCCGTGAGCCCAAGCGTGAGTCGCGTGGGCATGCAGAAATCGGGAAACGCCATGGTCGCGAGCTCGATCGCGCGCGCGTCGCTTGCGTCATTGAGCACTCGCGTCGAGTTGAGTGCGAGTGTCTGAACCACACACACGGAGGCAGGACTCAGCAGCGTCCCAAAGAGGCGGCGCCACACGATGTCACGGCGCTCGCTCGCCAGCAAATGGCCGACGTTCAAGTACTTGAGAACGGATGGTGTCGCTGCGATCACATCCAGTACCATGGTGAGTGTGGGGTCACAATCGCTGCTGCTGATCAATTCTACGTGCTGGAATGGACTAGCAGCAGCGATTGGGGTGACATCTCCAAGCCGCAAGTGGAGTCTCGGATAGGTTGCGGTCAGTGTCGTGAGCAGTTGGCCCAGCTCGGCTCTCGAGCACGATACAGACTGTGGGTCGATTGTCAGCGTCAAGATCTGCACGAGCGGAGCATCGGCGGTCAGCGCGAGCGTGCGGTGGACGAGATCACTACAGATTCCCGGACCTGTAAAGTCCATCTCGATGGTCTCCACGTAGCACCATCGACAAGAGCCAGCTTGTGCGCACGGATCGCTGAACGGCTTTAGTGCACGCACAAAGTCCATGAAGCCCACCAGAATGTCTTGGTCTTCGTTCCACAGCGACAGGTCGATCTTGAAGGGAACTAACGGAAGCCTGTGTGGCACCGCTCGCAGCGAAAGGAGCTGCTGCATTGCAGTGTGGAACTGCTTGGTGCGTGCGGTCGCATCCAGCAGCACCTGAAAGAACCGAAGCCCCGTCTTGGCCATGAGAATCTCTCCCGGGTAATGGCCACAGTCAAACTCAAAGCGCGGCCCGAGTTCGCTCTGCGTGTGGATCGATGGGTCGAAATGAGGGCCGCAGTCGCATTGGTCCACAAGCAGCGCCGCCCATGCTTCTGGGAATAGCGCCAGTGCTGCCGCGACGAGATGGACGGCCTCGGCAGTCGTCTGCAGCGCCTGGTGGGACGCGTGGTCCAGCATGACGTTGCGCTGCATGTTCAAGTAGATGGCGTCGAACCGGAAGCGGCTCGTGTCGTCGCCCACGCACTTGGTCTTGATGCGGAGCTCGTGGCCCATGAGCAGCGCCGTCCACGGCGCGAGAAAGTCCCAGCGACGGCTGTTCACGCTTGGCACTTGAGGCTCGAGCATTGCAGTCGCCATTCGACTTGGAGTGTGGAGAAAGCAGTAATTGAAGAGTGTTTCCGTTCCCGAGCCACGGCCACGCTGCCGCCGTCGGCATTGCCAATGCTGAAGCCACCCGCCGTCGGATCAAGAGTCAACTGATGCTGACACAAAACCGTTACTTTTGGTGCGTTATGATTGGCTGCAATGACATTATTATAGCCAATCAGATGGGTACATATCTAGAGATGGCTACACAGTCGTTTATGGGCTGTTAATATACGTAGAGATCCATGAGGCTCTTGCCGACATGGACCCATCGCGGCATGCACTCGGCGGCAAACTGAAATACGTGGGTCAGGATGTCGTGGTTCAGTGCTGCATGCGAGGTCGCGCTCAGCAAAGCCCATTTGCATGCACTCGCCAGCGGAGCTCGTTGCACGGTGGCGAGCTCCCGGTGCTTGTGCATGAACTCCGTCATGACCCAGTCGGGCGTCTCGTCTTGGACTTCGACATCGACCGTGTGGAGACGACTGTTGGCTCGCAGCGCGTGGTCGAGCGACACCAAGTGGGTCGCATCCAACACGAACCGGTCCCACACGATCGCTGGATCGCCCACGCGAGCGAGACGAAACTCACCGAGACGGCGACCGAGTGGCGACTGCGCATCTGCGAGTCGTGTGAAGAAGCGCGTGATACTCGGCGGATCGTGAAGTGCGAGATTCGTGAGTGCCAGCGTCGAGAGGCTGCCGTTGCCGCGCGTGGAAAGCACGTCCATCGAGTCGAGAACGACGTTGTTGAGGTCGAGGTACTCGAGCTTGGGACACGACTCGAGAATGAACACTACAGTGTCCGAGGAGATGGGCGTGGGCGACTCGACAATGCTGAGGTGGCGTAGATTCAACCTAAACGCTGAGATGGCGGCGTGAAGGCTCGCTTGGTTTGCGTTCGTGAGCGTGAGCATGGACGGCGTCTGGTGGCCCTCGGAGTTTTTCGACGCGTCCCGAATTTCATCGGCAGCGGTCTCATGCTCTAGCATGCAGTGGCCACTCAGATCCAGACACTCAATGCGACTCATTGCGTGGCGGTGGAGTAGGGTGGTAAAAAGATGATGCCACACAAGGCGTCGAACTTCTGATTCTTGATAGGTACCGATGCGCAGGCACTTGATAGTGACGCCCGCATTCGCGATGGTCTCCATCACGAGTCCGATCTTCGCCTGGAGACTGCTCTGGGATTCTTCGCCATCCGTAAACTCACAGTCGTCGCTCAATTCCACTTCGACATCTGGGTACGTGCGCCTAAGCGTCACGAAGAATTGGCGGAGTTCCGCAGCCGGGCAGCTACCGTCTCGCGGTCGGACCACCACTCGCGACACTTTGATGAGCGGCGCCTCCCCATCTCCAGTGTGCTGGATCAGCTCGCTCGCAGTCGCTGGCACGACGCCGTCAAAATCGATTGTCTCTACCACGCACCATGAACGCTTGGTCTGGCCGCCACTGCTATACTGCCTGAGTGCACGCACAAAAGCGAGGCACTGGCCACCGTCGACGACGCCGGGGTCCGGCGCAAGGCGGAACGTGATCGCGACAGGTGGGGCGTCTGCCAACGCACCCTTGGCGACCAGTCCAAGGTGGTGCAAGGATGACTTGAACGCTTCCGAGCGGGGCGATCGCTCGTCCATGAGTGCAAAGAAGAAGCGCTGGCCGAGTGGCATCAGCAGGTTCTCGGCCAAAAACACAGCGCAGTCAAACTCGACGCGCGCCACGAGCGGTTCGCCATGCGGATTCGCAAAGTCTGTGCACTCGCAGAGGTCGACAAAGATCGTGTGCCACGCGACAGGACAGGCCGCGAGCGCCGTCGCGACGAGCTCGACCGCTTCGGCCAGCTCGTGGGCCTCGTCCTTGTCTTCAAAGCCGTCCTCGAGCGTCAGTTCGAGCGCGTGGAACGTGCGGCGGTACGTGTGCTCGCTCGCGTACTTGGCCTTGATGCGCACTTTGTGGGCACTGAGGACGCTCGTCCACGGCGCCAGGAACGCCCAGCGATCCGCTCGCCCCTCGTATTCTTGCATACGGTATGTGCCACGTTCGCAATACTTATGTGCGACTTGGTCTGACATAACGAACTTTGATTGGATGAAAATAGAGATCGCATACTTTTGATTGGATAAAAAGGGTATCGCTGAGCGGAAGGAGCTGTTCGGATAAGATCTTTCGAAGATGGCGATCAAGTCGACGCTCGTGGAGCACATTTTCCGCGGCGTCTGGGAGACCAACGCCGCCGCCGAGGGAGACGCCGGCGGCGAGAGAAGGTTTGCGTTCTTTGCCGGCGACGACAGCGATGGCGACGGCGAGTCCACGGCCGACGACGCCGACAGCGCCATCCGCACAGCCGCGCACGTGAAGAAAATCCACAGCGACGCGCTCAAGCTCAGCAGCGAGTTCTTGCGGCTCTTTGTCGAGGAGGCACTGCAGCGCGCGCAAGTGGAGGCCATGATCGACGACAGCGCGACCGTCGAGCCGCACCATATTGAGCAGATTGTCGCGCAGCTGCTGCTGGACTTTTAGATCTAGTATTTGCGAGCTTCTCGCGGCGCCGATCGTGTCGTGAGCGCGCAGCAGCGGTGGTGGATCGAAAGTACGGCGTCTAATTGCTGCACCGTGCGGTCGTGCATCGTGTCGGTAAGAAATGCTGCATGCTGAAATTTGGCGGCGTCCACTCGCCCACTAGTGGGCAGTTGACTAAGTCCGCCGTCGTTCCGTTCCACGACGGTCGCTGCGAGCTTCGCGATGGCCTGGTACAGCTGATGCAGCCGCGCGTGGCGCTAGATGGAGACGACGTGGGGTGCGTGACTCAATACGTGAAGATAATTTAAATAGGAAACGAAACCCCATCGTACCTGTTGCACCATCTCGAGCAAGAACCGGCCATTGCTGGTGAGCGTCGCTCTCCACGCTGGTTTCGTGTCGACCGCGTTCGTGCTGACCGGCACCTCGTTGTCGCTGCTATCTATCGCTCGTAGCAAGGCTTCCTGGGCCCCGACGCGAGCGTTCACGTGGCGCATTTTCTGCTCGAGCATGGATTCGACCAGAAACGACGCCGCCTGGAAACGTGCCGCCTCGGGCTCGACGTCCATTTGTTGGAGAGACGCCTCCAGTCGCGCGTTCACTTCAGTGGTCTGAGCATCCGCCTGTATTATACACGTTCGGTCTCCATTGAGCGCCAGATAATGACAAGAGCAACGACTGGAGGTGTTCACGTACCTCTGCAACCGCATTCTTCAGCAGCTCTTCCGATACCGCAGCCCATCGAGCCTTTGCCGAGACTGCCGCATCTGCACGCCGTTTCTTTGCCTCTTGCTTTTCCTCTTCAAATGCACGCAGTCGTTCCTGCTGCTCTTCTAGTTTCGTTCGCAGTTCGCTGATCTGCTTTTCATGCTGATCGTGCAACTCGTGCCCCCTGGCTTGCAGCTGCTGTGCTACTGTCTCCGAGGTCGTGGCAACCTCATTTCGACAATGCTGGTCCATGTCATGGGCCTGACGAATCAACATCGCGTTATTCTTCCACGTATTCCACGCTTGTCGCTGATCGCGGTGAAATCCTGCCTGCAGCATGCGGCGGAGGACGCGCTTTCTCGTGCTCCTCTGGGACGCCAATCCATGCCATGCTCTCACGACACGCTGAAGACGAGCATGCGTGATGCGTGTCTGGTGATGACTCTGTGCTATCGCTTCCATACGCCTCTCGAAAATGGATTCATAAGTCCTGATCAGGCATTGCTCTCGACCCGCAGAACGCAGTCGCTCGACCTCAACCCTCCATCGCTGGAAACGTGACCGGACCCGACGAGCACCAATAGACACGACGCACCGTCGCAGCAGCCGTCGCGCGTGCTTGGCTCGCAGTGTCGCCACGACCCACTGTGTCCACAGACTCCGCACGATCCTAACGCGCTGGCGTTGCGTGAAGGCCTCTTCCCTGCACTCCAGGACTTGGTGCCTGTGCTCGGTCCATTGCTTCCACCGCCAGAAACTGCGGTTGCGACGCAGCAGCTGAAGCTTTCTGTCGCTCAGCTGAAACTGCTTGGCTTTCTCGCGTCGTCTTTGCTGCTGGATGCGGAGTCCGCGCCGCAACCTGTGGAATGCGTCCGTCAAACACTCGTGACGCTTGAGCCGCAGCGTGCGATCGATCAACTGCTGGTGAAGCTGCGAACGAGCCCTGCGAGTACTTAGGCGTGGTTCTACTGGATCCACTTGCATTGCAACGGGTTGACTGGCGGCAATGGGTGGTGGTGTCGAAAGAGCGACTCGCTCTCCGTTAGGACGAGCTGGCTGCTTCATAATCGCTTCAGAGAAGCTGGGGAGTGATTCGTCGACGGGCAACTCCACGCTCTCGTCCGAATGTCTCGACGACACTACGTGAGTATGGGTTTCATGGCCGTGGAGACTCTTTCCCAACGAAGACGCGATCGACGATTTCAGCGGCGCTTCAGGCGTCGGACGATGATCGAGTGGTGGCGCGAAGCGCGAAGCCTCAACGGCAGGTTTACGCGGTGGCTTCTCCACCAGAACTGGAAGTTCTTCTACACTCTCTTCGTCTTGTTCGTCGTGATCTTCCTCGTCAGGAGCAATGCGCTTTCCAGCCACTTTCACTGGACTGGCAAATCGCATCGACGCCGCGCCGGAGCTACGGCGTTCCGTCGACAAATAGCTGGACCCAAATTGAAGATGGCCGTTTAAAACCTGCCAGCATGCGATTAGTACATGAGTCCCCAGAACCAGGAACGATAGACTACTCACATTATTGACCTCCCGCATCCGCTGAGAGAGGCGAAGCTTCTCGATCTCGGCATAGTTGCGCTCAGCTGTGGACAGAAGAGACTGGCTGTCGCTGCGTAGCGGATCGTCCCCAGCATTTGGTGCCGACAGGCTTCCTTGCTGAAGAGCGGTGCGACTCAGAATCGAGTCATTGAGTGACGACCGAAGCGAGCTGACCGAGGACGCTGAAAGTGACGGCGGCGGTTCCATCGCCGCGGGACGCCCCTCCTTCTGCCGCTGCCTTCTTGTGGCAGACGCAGAGCTGCTGCTTTGCAGCTTCCGCTCGACAAAGTCGCCCAGCAACGAGTCTGTGGACGCATTCAACAGGAACTTCTCTAGTCGCTCCCGGGAGGCACTCGCTGACAGTGGCTTGCTGATCAGTTCGGTCTTCTTGGTCGTGGACTGCGAAGCCGACGAAGCTCTGGCTGGCGGCTGCGAACGGTCACCCCTTAGCGCGTCTAGCGCGCGTCGGAATGCTCGAGCGTTTGAGAGCGACGCGGTCTCCACGGGCACGGGCTGCTGCCTTGGTTCTGTGAGTGTATAGACAAACGCATTCTCGGCGTTGCCAAACGCAATGCGGTCGCCGTGGACAACGGCAGCTCCCTCGGGAGGTACGAGCCGTCCGTTGAGGAAACAGGCACCATCGCTGGTCACTGAAAACGGCACGAGCGTCGCGCGGTGGTCGTCGCTGAGGTTTAGCAGCGCGTGGAGATCCAGCACGCCGCGGTCGCGCGGGAGCACAACGTCGCACTTGGACTGGCTGCTGCCAATCAACGTCTTGGCCGAACGGATCTCCAGAGGCGGTGCCGACGAGCCCACGGCCCGCAGGAAAGGCATGGTGTTCCTGCAATTGAGACCGTGGCATTCGTTCGTGACCTTTCGCGGCGTGGTCTCAGCTACCGAATCTGATCCTGATCAGACGAGCAGTGCCGCATGAGAGATGAAGAGCGTGGCGGATACATATGCGTCCGTCGCTGGATGCAGAGCGCATTCTGTTTTTGGTTTATTTCCACTCGATTTATCCTCTCGCCACTGACGTCCAGGACAACCCTACGATAGCCGTACCATCGGAACAGCCTTACGCCTTGACGGCGCTGCGGCGGCTGCGGATGGTCTTCTTCTGGAGCACACCCTTCTGGACCTTGGCGACGGTCGAGAGACGCGACCAGCGCGCGAGCGCAGCCTTCTTGAGGTCGCGGCGGTAGAAGTTGCGCGAGATGTTGGCGCGGATCGTGTTGGCGCCGGCGCGCGCGCCCTTGCGGAGCGGCACGACGTTCTCGGCCTTGACCGGCTTGCGCACGGCCTTGGCGATCTTGGTCGTCAAGGTCACCTTCTTGTCATCGAGCGAAATGTCGACGGCCTTGGTGTTGGCGAGGCCCGAGTACTTGGCCGAGTTGCGGTTCAGGAGGTTGTACTTCTCCTTGGCCCACTCGTTGCCGTTGCGCTTGACCAAGAACGACGACGTGTTCTTGGTCAACAACCACGTGAAAGTATCGCTGGACATCTATGAGACAACGACCCGTGAGTTTCCATCTTCTCCCTGTATCTCTCGACGTCTGGGTGAACGGCTCCAGTTCCATGGCGGCAGCAACGGAGGGGCATCGCGACGCGCTCGGACCACTCGCTCGACATCCACGTTCCTGTTCAAGCCGGCCACACGCTCTAGAGCACCACGGACCACTGCTGGCACGGTCGACTATCACGCCATTATCGCCGACTTTGCGTCGAAGGGGCAACTTTGGCGGCTGATATTTCTGCGAGTATTGCGAGTCACGAGATGCAAACGCGACGAGGCGAACGCACGTCGACTCGTCTGTCTGTTGAGCGGTCGTTCTGCGCCACGATCGCCGCGCAACCCCTGGAGCCGCCCCAAGAGAACGCATTTTCGCCGTACCTTTGAAAACGGCTTTCGTCGATGGAAATAACGGGATGGAATTTGGCTCCACGGCGCCGCCCAGGCCAGCCACCCCCAAGACACACAGAGCCCACTCAGCCCTCCTCCAATCACTTGCCACGACCATCACTCTGATTAATGTGCCACATAGTATACACCTTAAATAGGGCACAGTGGCCCAATTTTGAGGTGTCATTTGTGTTGCAGTTGTGTACAATGAGCATTTAGGGGTACCGAGGCAAGTTGTGGTGGAAGGAGGAAGTGTGCGGTAATTGCCGATCCAGAGAATCGCGTCATGCAGGTGCTCGGCGTCGCGCGCCGACAGCTCCGGTATGCGGCATCTCCAGCCCACTATACCTGCCTCATCGGATAGAGCGTTGCCTAATCTATTGATCCATGCAATTGCAGTGCATCCACGATGCGTAGACGCTTCGCAATCAATGCGCAACGCGCTGTGAGCGACTGGTGCAAGACGAGTCTCCATGACGCCTCGGCCGCACTCGCGCGCGGTGACGTCACGGCCGTGGAGCTCACGCAGGCCTGTATTACGCAGATTGAGGCCACGCACGCGCTCAACATGTTTGTGCACACGGACTTTGAGCGTGCGCTGCGACTCGCTGAGGAATCCGACAAGAGACGCGAGATCGGCGCAACCCGCGGAGCGTTGGACGGCATTCCCGTGGGCATCAAGGACATTTTCTGCATGGAGGACGTGACCACGACAGCCGCTTCCAAGATGCTAGAGAGTGAGCGCGCTTGACGATGGATGTGTGCGTGTGAGGACCTCACTAACGCGGTCAATGTGATAGACTTTGTATCGCCGTACGAGTCGACGGCGACGCGCAAGCTGCTGGAGCACGGCGCGATCCCGCTGGGCAAGCTCAACATGGACGAGTTCGCCATGGGGTCCGGGACGCTTTATACGCCCTTCGGTGCGACGCTGAATCCGTGGTCGACGGAGCTCAGCGAGGACGCGGCCGTCGTGGCAGGCGGCAGCTCGGGAGGAAGTGCTGCGGCCGTGGCGAGCGGCTGCTGCTTTGCCGCGCTGGGCTCGGACACAGGCGGCTCGGTGCGCCAGCCGGCGGCGTACTGTGGGATCGTCGGTCTCAAGGCGACCTATGGGCGCGTGTCGCGCCATGGCCTGATCTCGTTCGCGAGCTCGCTCGACACGCCCGGCATCTTTGCGCGATCGGTCTCGTACGTCTGCCCCCTTGTCTTCTTACATGGTCACCCGGGGTGGTTACTAAAGAGGCATCTCTTTGCAATAGCGACGCGGCGCTTGTGCTCAAGGCAATTGCAGGGCCAGATGACATGGACTCGACCAGTCTCGTCACCGACGTGAGCGACCAATGGGTACGATACCTGTTACTGGCCTCAGTATATGGACGACCATCATCTGACCCTTTTATCGCTTTACGGATTCCGCTAGTGTAACGACGTGATCGCCAAGACATCGAAAAGCGACCTCTCGGGCGTGCGCGTGGGCGTGCCTGATGAGTACTTTGTGGCCGAGTTGCCGGCCGAGATTGTCGACGTCTGGGACCAGGGCATCCAGTGGCTCCGCGATGCTGGTGCCCAAGTCGTGACCGTGTCGCTGCCCACGACCAAGCTCTGTATCCCTGCGTACTATATCCTCGCCTGCGCCGAGGCATCGTCGAACCTGTCGCGATACGACGGTGTACGGTATGGATATCGGTACGCGAACCAACTCAACTGAAGTTATGTAATGTCTCCCCCTTACGGTGACCTCACACTTGTGATGCTGTTCGCAGTGCCAAGGATATTGGGTTCTCGTCGGATGGTGACCAGTCGGATGCTCTCCATGATCTCTACTGTCGCACGCGATCCGAAGGTTTCGGCGACGAAGTCAAGGTGTGTGTGATCTTCCCGTCCTACGATGAACAGCGCGGTTTCATTTAACTCCTGGTTCTGTTAGCGCCGCATTCTGTCGGGCACGTTCGTGCTCTCGGCGGGGGCCGTCAGCGACTACTACGAACGCGGCGTGATTATCCGCCAGAAGATTCGCGACGATTTTGACCGCGTCTTCCAGGAGCTTGGCATGGACGCCTTGCTCACCCCCACGACGCCCACAGGGCCGTTCCCGGTCAACGACAAGAAGACCAAGTCGGATCCCGTCGCGATGTACCTCAACGACGTCATGACGATCCCTGCCAACCTTGCGGGCGTGCCGGCCATCTCGATCCCAGCGGCGACCACCCGGGACGGCAAGTACCCTCTCGGGCTACAGCTCATGAGTGCGCGCGAGCACGAAGAGAAGATGCTCCACGTCGCCCAGGCACTCGAGAGCCACGCCGACTTCATGCGTGTCGTACCGGAACGAGTCTATCACGGCAAGCGATGAAGTCCTCACGCTCGCTCTATACACTGGATGGAATGAGCGACAGTCGAACCACTTCTCCTTGGAATCGCCACGGTGGTGTGATATGAAAAGAAAGGCAGTTACAATCGATTGTCATGCGTTACGACTACACAAACATGGACTCTTCCTCCTCATTCCCTCACCAGCCAATCGCAACCGCGACGAGTGCACTGCCCACTGACATGACAAGCGCCACCGCCGCCGACGCCTTCGACTTGGCGGAACTGGTCGTGTTGCTGGCAGCGGCGCCCGGTTTCGAATTGGACAAGAGCTTGCTCGGGTCCGCGGGGGCGACCGTGCCGGGTTCGGGCGCTGAGGCTTCGGGGTCCGTGACGGGCGTGCCCTTCTTCTCCGTGGGCGACGAGATGTTGCGGCGCGGGAACGAGACCGAGTCCTCCATGGACCAGTCGGCCGGCTGCGGGTTGTTCGATCCGTCAGTCGCGGCCGAGCCCCACCTCCACTCGAGCGCCGTCTCGGTCGCCGTCAAGTACCCAAAGCCGTATTTCTGGATGATCGTGCGGTACTTAAAGTCTACAATCTTGAGGTTTTCTTCCGGGCGAATGTACTCGTTGTTGCCCGGACTGCCGCTAACGACAATGGGCGGCACGCGGTACGAGCCATACGTCGACTCGTCAAACATGAGATACGTGTGGTCGTAGCCGCTCACGAACAGGTCGACGTCGTACGCGCTGATGAGCGGGAGCACTTCCTTTGCAAACCTCTCGCCCAGAGTGAACGCCGACCTGAACGGCGCACGGTGGCCGCCCATGACGACGTACGGCGTGACTGTACGGTCCACGCGGCTGAGATCGTATTCGAGCCATGCTGCCTGCGCCTTGGCCATGGCAAACCGTGCGTCTTGGCTGGCCCTCCACGTGCCGTTGGTCTTCGTGAAGAAAGGCACGTTGCCGTAAATCTCCGAGTTGATAATGACAAAGTGGACGAGCCCGGCGTTGAAGCTGTAGAACTCGTTCGAGTACGAGCGGCTCTGCGTGCCGGCACCCACGGTGAGTCCGGCAAAGCGGCGTTGGTAGTTCTGCAGCGCAAACTCGGGCGAGGCGGCGTGCAGGTGCTCCTGGATACCGATCGTGGTCTGCATCGGTACTTTCGAGGTGACGTCCTCGAGCGAGTCCATGTAGTTCTCGCCGGTTTCAGTGACGAGCTGATAGCCGAGATTGCCCAGATTAATGACCCCCTGGAACGCGCCGGCCATGAGCTCCTTCTTGAGCGCCGGCAGTGTCACGGCAGCGGCCCGCTTCAACATTGGCGCCGCGAGGTCGCCAAACACGGCCCACGTGATGGCTTTGTTCGGGACCGTGAACGAGCGCGGCGTGGCGGTGTCACCCTTGAGTGCATAGAAGACGGTCGAGCCCGGTTTGAGGTTCTGCAGCAGCGCTGTCCAGCAGGCCACGTTCGCACCGGCCGACTGCTCGACGGCGCCACTGGGTTTCGCTGCGATCTGCTGGTTGAGCGCGGTCGCCGACGTGCCGTAGAGCAAGACAGAGGACGTGGCCGTG